>PVKS010013424.1:0-50897 GCA_004027875.1 Aplodontia rufa | reverse complement strand
GATGAGCATGTGAATGAATGGAGGGAGGTAAACAAAAAATAAAATTAAAAAAGATGAGGTCTGATAGGGGAGCAGCCGGATAAGAAAATCAAAAAAGGAACAGTAATTTAAAGTTTATTCCAGCTATAATGCAGGTTATTCTGACTTTAAGGTAGCATCACATGGCATACTTCTGAGTCCATTCCCGAGATATTCTGTTATACTTATCTCTGTCTGTTTTATAGATCCGTGCAATCTCTGGCACTAAAGGGTCATCTGGGTTTGGATCACATAGCAGTGAACAAATGGATAAAAGAACTTTAGAAATAGTTAAAGCAGGAGACCATTGTGATCTTAGAATATCGAGACAAATGCTGCCATTACTGTTAATATTTGGATGATAAATTCTTGTTGAAAATGCAACCTTAGGTGGTTTGAAGGGGTAATCTGTAGGAAAATGAATTGTCAAAAAGAATACACCACCTTGATATGGGCTGTCATTAGGTCCCATAATTGTGGCTTGCCAATGAAACATATCATCCCCAACTGGACCTGCAGAACATTGTGCTGGAGGGTCATGGGCCAAATCACTAAGTTCCTTATTAATCCGTTTCAGCGCCATAGTCTGTGCTTTTCGTCTGGCTCCTCACTATATGGGTGTGCTCTCAAAGGTCCGGCCAAAACTCTTGATTATCCGGGCGGCTGGGAAGGATTGTCTCTTCGTCTCACCCCTGCTGTGCCAGACACAGGCGCAGATGGGCCAGGGCCTCCTTCAAGCTGTGGCCTGGGCCTCCTCCCATCGTGGCAGCTGCCTTACCATTCTTTACCAAGTGTCACGAATATATTTTCTTTAACTCATTGAGTACCAAGTTTTTAATTCTGTGAACAATGAAATTGTTCCGGGTGATTTGAAATAGAAAGGAGATCATGATCTAGAGCTCATCTGTGCTATTGTTTTAATTAATATCATTATATCATAATATAATTATATCAATCTAATCTACTTACTATATTTAAGTTTTTAGATGTGTTCCGCTTCTGAGACAATGGGACAAAATGGGTTGACAAAGTTAATAGATAAAAATTAGATTTAATGACCTACTCCTCATTTTTTAAGTTTCTATTACAGATCAACTAATGATGGAAATGAGACTGAATGCATTTTTGCTCCCTGCAGCTATGCCATGCTCTCTCCCTCTTGCCATGAGTTGACAGACTTGGTGCTTAATTACTGGGTGAATTCACACTAAGGGTCACCATCTTTCTCAATTCATCTTCTAGACAACACTGCTTGCTAATAACATAAACATAGTATATGAAAGATAAGAGAAATGAAATTTAATGGGCTCACTGTGAGTCTAAGAATATTTCTATCTAAGGGACATATTTAAGGCACAAATGGCCCAAGAGGTGAAATCCCCCCAACATTCAGAGCCTGCAAAGGGCTTCTACCTCTTCCCACTAAAAGTGACTATGCTGGGGGCTAGAGCTATGGCTTAGCGGTTTTGGCACTTGCCTGGCAAGCACGAGGACCCAAGTTCAAACACCAGCACCGCGTACACAACTAAGTGTTGGAGCAACTAAGACTAGGTGAAAAACTAAATAAAGTTGTTTCTCTCTTTCTCTGTCTCTCTCACTGTCCCTCTCTCTTTAAAAAGAAAAGAAGAGAAAAGAAAAGAAAAGACTATGCTGTCTTATTTCCCATGAGTGCCATCTATTTGAATTCCTAGGCTGTAGGATTTCACAGTGATTCTAGAATTAGAATACCCTTTCATTTCATCAACTAATAGCACTTTCCTAAGTTTGAAATGGTAAAGAATGAGATTGGAGAGCAAACCTTCAGGAGTAACTACCATTTAGGATTTTGTAATTGCTCTCAGCAAATTTTAGATGTGGCAAAATATAGCATTTTACCAGCATAACTGACTCACTACATATTCCCAGCAGAACTGAAAAACTCATTTCTGAAAAAGCGGAGGAACCATTATCATTCTTTGCATTTCACCTTGGCATTTTGGCATTCACCTTGGAACTTCTTCCCACTCTGTTATTCCAGTTCTCACTGTGACTATGGGGATGTTATTGCCATTATTTTGTGACTGCAAAGGAAAGAATGTTCTATTGCTTTTCAGGGAATATTTAGCAACCTAACTGTGCAATTAGTATTTTAAAGCATATGCCAGGTTCTGTTTTTTTTTTTTTCTATTTCACATTGGAAGACCTCAAGTCAATATTTCAAAATAACTTTTTGTTTAAGATTATTTTGAGAGCAGCTTTGTCAAAATTATTTAACTAATCAGAGAATTATTTTCTTCCTCTAAACCAAAAAATTTATTTTCAATGTTGTTTTATTGAGATCAAATTTAAATCAGAGAGTGTGTGAAGATGAACAAAGATAAAATTATGTAGCTTGAAGGTATCTACTAAAAAGCTATTGAATGATTTTACATTCTAGATGAATTTAGGTGCTGGACAGAATATTTTGAACACAATTTTTGGAGCATTTTATTGCAATACTATAGTAGAAACAGAAAGAAAATGTAAACCTGATTCAGTTTAGAGCATGATTTTGATTAATTCAAGATTTATACATCTGTGCTGCATTTTATAGTCATAACAAGATAATTTGATTCATGCATGTGGATTGCAACCTTCTAAAACTAACAGCCCACATCCAATGGCAGTGGGGAACCTGGATAAAGGACACTAGGAGTCTCTGGCCTCCAAGCGAGGTTTCCAGGTCTGGTTGTCATCAGGACATTTGTGGATGCAGGAGCATTTGCCCTGATTATGTGATATTGGAAGCAAGGGATCTGCAGGAGGCAAGTCATTTATCTTTTACTTTATGCTGCCCAATGTTTTATTAAGAATGCTAACTCTCTTAGCATTGTATGACAAGTTTTTCATATTTACCTTCAGTTACTACTCCAGTTGCGGCTTGCATATGTTATAAATGAAATCAAACATGCGGTCAGGTGTGAGTGAACAAGGCAGAAAATTTACTTCGGCCCAAGGGCAAAAGAGTTCGCCCCTAGCAAGGAAATGAGGGGGTTTTAATTCCAGCCTGATGCAATACTGCCCTTCACTCTAATTGGAGGCACTCAGGCGCACAGTGTGTGTGATTGGCTGTGATTAGGTGGAGGCTGGTGCAAAGAGGAAGTAGGCCAGGTCTAGGAGAGAGTTGGAGCTTCAGGGAGAGGGGGTGTCACTGCATATGTGATCAAGGTTGCAGTGATTCAGCAATGTTTACTGGAAGAGGATGGGTGGCTACTGGAAGGGGGTCCTGGAAAGAGGTGGGTGGACACAGGAGAGGGAGCTACTATCTACAAGGGGGAGGCGGATCTACAATGGAGGTAGTGGGTGATATATCACAATCTTTCAAGTTTGACAGAAAAGACATATATCTTACACATATAATGTAACAAGGTCCAAAATAAGATTTAGTGTAGCTAGGTCCATAACTATTTCATGATCTTCATTACTTGAATGCAAATTCAAAAGTTGGGTTATTCCATAGATCTGAGAGTGATTTAAAGAAGAGAGCAGAGAGCATGGAATTTGACATAGGTTAGGATTTTTCTCCATGATATTTTTTGTTTAGTTTTTGTCAAATAAATGAAGGAACAGATATCTACAGTCCAAAAACCGTGAAAATTAAATGAGCTAATAAGTTCTCAGTACATAGAAAAGAAAATGAAGCTGTTACTACTACAGGTGTAATACTGTGTGTTTCTACAAGTGCCTGCCTCCTCTACCCTGTTCTACCACCCCCAACAAAAGTACAAATCCCCCACTCCAACCAAATCTGTCTTCAGACAGATGATGGGGCCAGGTGAGACCTATGGATCTATGAGCTAGATAAAAGTGGATATTAAAAACAAAGCAAAACAACCCTGTTGGGGAGCAAGTCATAAGATGGTATAGAATGAGATCCATGGTTAGGGGAGAGACTTCCTGGTCTCTTTTTCAACTGTGTCTATCACAGTAATTCCACCATCCATTCATTCTTCCTTCATTTAGCATGGATTAAGTTTGTGTTGTTGTTGGTCCCAGGGATTAAACCCAGGGATGCTTAACCACTGAGCAACATCCCCAGCTTACTTACTTACTTTTTAATGTATTTATTTATTTATTTATTTATTTATTTAAAATTTTGAGGCAGGGTCTACCTAAGTTGCTTCAGGCCTTGCTAAGTTTCAGGGACTACCTTTGAACTTGCAATCGTCCTGCCTCAGCATCCTGAGCCACTGGGATTACAGGTGTGCACCACCACTACCAGCTAGATTAAGTTTTGATTATGCCAGGTCCTTGTTCTTGTCTAATCTATCTCTTTTCCAAATTAGCATAGGCTGAAAATATGTGTTGCGAGTTAAAGTGGTGAATATTTTCAATGCCAGTAGTTATGTAACTATCATTTTCTCATTTCCAACTGCCAAGGTGGCTTTTCTTTGTTTAACTCCAGACTAATACATGATATATGGTTTTTTTGTGGATATTTTCTTTACACTTTCCCAATTAAATCAACTTCGTGTTCCAACCCTCTCCTTACAGTATCTTCTGAGACTATTTTCTGGTTACTTGACTTTTTAAGTCTGAAAACAAGTCGATTCAAGTTTCTATGATTTTTCAACACAGGTGAAATCTTATCCCCTGCTATGGTTTGAATGTGAGAATTTAGGGAGGGTGAGGTGAAATGACCCGGTTGTAGAGGTCTTAACCCAATCAGTGAGTTAATCCCCTTGTAGGAATTAACTGGCAACTGTAGGGTGTGGCTGGAGGGGGTGGGCTGTATCTAGCAGAGGCTTCTCTCTCTGCCCTGCGTCCTGATGTGATGCCTCACCTGCTTAGCTCTGGTGCCATGCCCACCATGGTGCTCTGCCTTACCTTGGGCCTCAAGGAATGGAGCAAGCTTTCTGTGGACTGAGATCTTCGAAACTGGGAGCTCCTAAATAAAGTTTTCCTCCTAAAATCGTTCTTGTCAGGTCTTTAGTCACAACAATGAAAAGCTGACTAAAACTTCCCCTTTTACCTTTGCTTTGAAGTGTGTTGAAATAAAATGAGAAGGCAAAAGTTCTCGCATTGGGGGAAATCACCATTTGAAACAGGGAAGGTCTATGTGCCCTTTTCATAGGTCATTGATCTTGTGCCATTTATAAAGTATTATGCAGAAAGCAGTTAGAGGAAGGGTACATTGAGTTTGGTCCCAAATTTTTCAGGGAGTAGTTGTGCAAAGAAGTGTTTTGGCTCTCAATTTTATACCTTGAATAACAAGAGTATAATGAAGTGAATATATATACATATATGTTAGAAACTCTTCAATTTACATATATATCAATTTACTATATATATATATTAGAAACTTTGTAAATTAAAACAAATACTAATAATTATTCTATCCTGCCTGAGCTGGGCCAGACCACCAAAACTGGTATGGCTGTCAGAATTGGAAAGAGTGGTGACTTGGAGTAGACTTGATTTACATATCAATCAACAAACAACGCCAGTATAAACACATGGTCAGAGATACTAGTAAGGGAGCCTGGCTCCCTGTCCTTTTATTTAGCCTCACAAGAGATTTATCCTGAATGACAAGGTTAGACTCTGA
Source organism: Aplodontia rufa (assembly GCA_004027875.1). Taxonomy (NCBI): domain Eukaryota; kingdom Metazoa; phylum Chordata; class Mammalia; order Rodentia; family Aplodontiidae; genus Aplodontia; species Aplodontia rufa. The sequence continues at coordinate 45,313 of PVKS010013424.1, read as the reverse complement.
AGCTCTCTAGAGAGGGGAATCTATCAGGACGGAGGACCACAGGACCAAAGGAAATCCTATTATTTCCAAGAAACAGTAGACATGACAGAAACCCAGAGACAGAACCAAGCACAAGTCCAGGGTAAATTAGATTATCACTGAGCTATTGCTACTGTGGTTATTGCTTTCCTTTAGATTCCTCTGACCCTTCTGTCAGGCTCCACTCTGAGAAGCCTCTCCCCTCACCCATTTGCCCTCTGCCAAACCTGCTTCAGGTGTCACATAAATAGCCATCTGTCCGTAGCCTGCACTGGAGGACCCCACCTCCCCACCTCCCATCTCACAAACATCCTGATCTTTAAGAATAGTCTTCCAAGGCAGTCTATAAAATGCTCAGCAGTGCTGCCTAGAAGAACTGCTAACCCAGAATCACATAGAGCTGAGAAGGAATCCCGGTTTGTGGCTTGCTTGCTAGGTGACTTTGGTAAAATGATCTAATCTCATTAAGTTAATAATTCCTCGTGAGGCACATAGGCATGGTGAAGACTGAGAGTGCTGCGTGAGCGCAGCTTGAGATTTTTAGATGATGTGCACATTGCAGGTTGTGAACAAATTTGCATTTTAACATTTGCTCCAGTGTACAAAGTTGACAATTTCAGAAACAAGATAGTGGGGAACACTTTCAACTTCAGAAAGTTATCTACAGCTGCCAGTACAGTAGCCCCCCTTTAACTGCAGGGGACACAGCCCAGCAGGTACCTGAGAGTGGAAAACACAAGACCGTACAACTAAAAACCCTTTCATCCTAACGCAGCACTTCATGTGCTCTTCGAAGTACATTTTCAGGTGTAGCAGCTAACGAGCACAGATCTCTTTTCCCTTTTTTCTCATTTTCATAGATTAAAAAAATATATTGTTCTTACTATATAGATCTTAGCTGCCTCCACAAATGATTTTTTCCCTTAAACTGTCAAGAACTTTCATTAAAAGTAAGAAATAAGGGGCTGGAGCAGTGGCTGAGCATTTGGAGCACTTGCCTGGCATGCAGGAGGGTGCAGGTTCAAACCAAAGCACCACATCTACAACTAAGTATCAGAAAAAGGAAGATCAGATGAAAAGATAAACAAAATTAATTCTCTCTTTTTAAAAAAATAAAATAAATAAGAAATAAAAGTTTACTGAACCATGTTTTCTTCTCATCCCCAAAGCTGCAAAGCAGATATATTTCCTTGTGGAAAACAGTCATTGTGGGTTCCATATGCCCAAGAACTTTCTCTGCCTTATTATTTCAGATAGTTCAGGTCCTCAGGGAATTAATGCATCAAAACCATAAGACATTCTTTCCATAGCATAGAATATTCCTATCACTAAATACAGCTCAATGTCAATTTCTGCAATATCTATTCATTTTTCAAAAGACTCAATAAAAACTGGAGCTGGAAACAACTTTACATACTTTACAGATTGCTGATATTTATTTGACAAAATTCACAGAAGTCTGAACTTTTTTTCAAAGGTACTGACATTTCACAGAATTGGACTGAACTTTAATCGTTATTTGCTGGCACTTTTTTTTTGCTTTAAAAGTAACTTAAGCAGATTATTTCTCCTTGTTGCTCTCAAGGTCTGTGTTTTAAAATGGGGAATATAAAATCACCAAATTTTCAATTGTATTTTTGCTGTTGTTGTTCCCCCTTGTTCATTGTTTCTCCCAATGTTTTCACAGTCTTTTGCTTTACCAGGCTTATTTTACATATACGTCACCCTGCATTTCACATGTGCCATTTTTTTTTACTCCATTTCTGGGCATTTCCCAGTGCCCTAGCCTCCTGTATCTTATTAGTTTCCTACCACATCTTCACATTGCCACATAAATTAAGGGTCAAATTGTGTTCAGATGCAAACTAAACTTTTTAATTATTAAAATATTTCCAATAAATCTCTCAATTTAGTAATAATTCATTTCATTAGTGAAGAACTAGAGGGCATTGGTGCACATAGGGAAGGTCAGCATGAATCCTATCTAGTTTTAGAGCACTATTTGCCTTACGTGCATGAAACCCTTAACACTATGCATTTCCCAGAAGTAGAAAGAGTTCCCTGGGGAGGGGTGAGTTGCAAGATACTGGTAAATGATTTAATGAATAGAGAGATTGGTGATTCAGATATGACAAAGAAAAACTAATGATTTAGCACTGAATTAAATGTCAAGCATGGTTATTACAACTGGAGTTATGCTATCATCTTAGGCTAAAGCATGACCCATGAATTGGCAAGTTAGAGGAAGCCATTACTCTTTTATTAGAATATAGTTTTACCAAAATAGTGTATATGAATTTTTGCATCATCTTTATGTGTGTTAACTGCTTTGCATAAGCAAATATTTCTCTAACAGCCAATATAAATAATTTGCCCAATGTGTTTTTATCTTTTCCTGAAAATCATTGAGAACAAAATCTGATAATAGCTTTCTAAACAAGCAAACGAAACTCTAAAAGCATATTATAAAGGACAGCTTTATAGGAAGGAAATTCTTGTAATGTTTCTTACAGCTTGTGTTGTACAGTGAGTAAACAGAAGTGTATAGAGGTCATTGTTCTGTTTGTTCTAGCAATGACAAGTATTGTTAACCATTCTAAACTGGTTGGTTGCCAGGAACACTTCGCAAACATACAGCCTTTCTCTATTTTTCTCATGGTGAAACTCAGCCTGTTCCTTTTATCCTTCTTATGTTATTGAGAGGATGATTAGAAATTGAAGCATAACTCCCTTTGAAATTTTATGCCTTAAATCTGAGAGGTACTGAGCTCAGTTCTATCACCTGTATCTGCCATTACTGATCCCAATGGACGCATTCAGACATGCATTAAAAATTAAAAATTTTTTGAACATACAGCCATTACAATGGATTTTTCCCAGTGGTATTAAATACACCCAAAGATTAGAGTTATACTGAAACTCATAAAGTGTGAAAAGCAGTTGATGAAAGGTACTTATGGGAATCAGAAGTTAAAGTGATTTATTTTGCAAGGGGTTATCAAATTTAGAAAGAGATGAAGTGTATCTGATGGAAGAAGGGAAGCCAAGGGATTCCCATTATGTAAATCTGATTCTTAGTATGCTACACTCTAACCATACTGGCCATCTGGCTGTTTCTTGAATATACCCAAGCATACAATTGCTTTCAATTTTTGGCATTTGCTGTTCTCCTTCCTGGAACCATCTGCTTTCAGATATTCATGTGACTCACTTTATCACTTTGTATAGAGATGACTGCTCAAATGTCACCTTATTAAATAAACTTTCTGCCATCTTCTTTTAATAGTACCTCCCTGAACAATCTCTGACCTACTATCTTGTCTTTTCTTTTCTTCATAACACTTATCAATACTTAATATGTGTTTTGTTCACTGTATATTCCCAAATGCCTAGAATGGTCCTCCCTTGTCCTAAAATAGGGCTCTTCCAGGTTTTCTATTTATATATGTTGAATAGATAACTAATTTGAATATATATGTGTATGTGTATCTATCCATAGATAATCTATAGATACATATGGATATAGACAGATATTTGGATAAAATACAGTCAGGTGTGGTAGCACATACCTGTAATCCCAGTGTCTCAGGAAGTTGAGGTAGGAGGATCGCAAATTCAAGTCAACCTCAGCAATTTAGTGAAGCTCTAAGCAACTTAGGAAGAACCTCTCTCAAAATAAAATTAGAAATGACTCAGGATGTGGTCAGTGTTTAAACACCCCTGGGTTTAATCCCTGGTACCCTCCCTCACAAAAATTGACCAAGATATCTTAGTATTTTAGTGCTTATTATATTTAGTGCTTAATTATTACATATTCTCATTATGTAATCCAAAAAATGTTTGATTTAGAGAATTCTGATTCATAAACTCTTTCTTTTAGTGTTATACGTCGTTAGATCCTTATGTGTCTTGATGTCCTCTTCCAGGTTTCCATTTCATTTTAGCATTTAATTGTTGTTGTAGGACTTCCAGGGTTTTATAGCTGTATTTGTCAGCTTTTCATCACTGTGACAAAATACCTTAGGAAATAATTTAAAGGAAGGAATATGTATTTTGACTCATGGTTTCAGTATTTTTAGTACATGGTCAACAGTCTCCACTACTTAGGTCTATGTTGAGGCAGAATATCATACTGGTGATAGTGTTGGGGAGCAGAACTGGTGGTGGCCAGGAAGCAGACAGGGGGAGGATGGAACTGGTGGCAAGATATAGCCCCCAAGGGAATGCCTCCAAGGGCTCACTCTTTTCAATTAACATTCCACTTCCTACAGGTTCCATCACTTTCTTTTCTTTTTTTTTTTTTAAGAGAGAGGGGCAGTGAGAGAGAGAGAGACAGAGAGAATCAATTTTATAGATTTTTTTTTCTTTTGGGTTTTGTTGCTCTGACACTTAGCTGTGTACGTGGGTGCTGGGGTTTGAACCTGTATACTTTGTGATGCCAGGCAAACACCGTAACCACCGAGCCACTGTTCCACCCCCATCATCATCTTTTCTAATCAGAATGTCTTCAGTTTCTTTGAGTGCACTGCCTATAGCCTCCATTTCAAGCTTGCACGATTGCTGAGACAAGACATCCCTGTACTTTGTCTGATTTGGGGAAAACAGCCTTCCATTGTTAAACATGATGATAACTAGATGATTTTCAGACATACCCTTTATCAGATTGAAAAGTTACTCCTAGTCCTACTTTGCTGACATGTATTAAAATGTTGAACTATATAAAAACAACACAAAATGAATCTTTGACCTTAATATAAAATTTTAAACTAGAGTTGTCTCTCCCGCAGGAGTTGGCCTCCAATTTCCCTCGAACGTATATTCCTGGCCTTATTCTGAAAGCTTCTGCCTCTGGAGATGGCCTCTTTTTTTTTTGAATGTACTTCTACTTTCCTGAATAAACGTTTGTCTGTGGCTCTGAAAAATATTTTCGTAAAGTACAAAATTTCAAGAAAAAAAAATCCTTGTGACCTTTATAGTTAGTCTAGGGATTTGTTGGATGTGACACCAAAAACATAGCCCATGAAAGGAGAAATTGATACAATGGATTCCATCAAAATTAAAAACTTCTGCTTTTAATAAGATGCAGTTAAAGAAATGAAAAAACAACACACTTAACCTTTGAGAAAATATTCGCAAAGCATACATGTGATAAAGGCTATGTCTTCAGAATAAATAAAGCACCCAAAAAATTCAATAATAAAGAAAACAACCCAACCAAACATGGTTAAAAGATTTGAATAGGTCCTCTGCCAAATAACACATACCAATTCCAAATAAACGTTAAAAGATGCTTGCCATCATTAATTACTTGAGAAATACAAATTATAAACCTAATGTGATAATATTGTGTGCAAAACATTGGTAAGGGGATAAAGGAACTATGACCATCACACAGTCTGGTTAGGAATGTAAAATGGTATAACCACTTTGGAAAAAGTTTGGCAGTTTCTTAAATAGTTAAACATAAACTCAGTGATTCCATACCTAATCGTTTACTCAGGAGAAATGAAATAAAATATTTATTATGAAAACTTGTACAGAAATCTTCATATCAGCTCTATTTGTAATAGCTAAAAATCTATAAATAATCCAAATGCCCACCAGCAAAAATGTATAAACAAATTTGTATATTTGTAAACCAGAACATCAGTCAGCAATGAAAAGAAATTTATGCTACAACATGGATGAAACTGTGAGCAAAATAAGTATGTTGAGTAAAATATGCTATTTAAAATAAGATGTGTGTATGGTTCCTCTATCAATTCAAAATTCTAGGAAATCAAAATTAGCATAGAGTGGTAGAAAGCAGACCAATGTGTGCCTTGATGGGAGAAAGGGAGAGAGCAACCAGAGAGGAATTAGAAAGGCAGAGGGAGGGGCTGGTACAGTGGCTTGGCAGTTACAGTGCTTGTCTAGTATGCGTGAGTACGGGAGTTCAAACCCCAGCACCAGGTACACAACCAAGTGTCCCAGGAATGAAACTCACATGAAAAAATGCTCCTCTCTTTATCTCTCTCTCTCTGTGCCCTATTTCTTAAAAAAAAATGATGGTTTATGGGTATAAATGCACGCACACACATAGTTACCAAATTGGATGCATTAAATATATGTGATTATTTTATGTCAAACATCTCAATAATTCTGTAAAACAAAACAAAATAAAACCTTACTATAAGCACTATCATTCTTATACCTCACGCTTTTGCTGAAAGCCACCTCGAAGCTGTCACTGGTTGTATGCACTGGGTGGCACTGGGTGGCACTGAGTCAAGGGTCTGTTGTTGCATTTATCAGCAGTGGGTAGAGTGTACCAGCCTGAAAACTTTTATTTAACAAGTTGTACTAGGTGGTGGGGCACTGCTGGTTTGCAGGCAGTCTAAGGTTGGGCCTGTTCAGTACAATACCTAACATGAAGCAAAGTGTAGATGTCAGCAGGAAAGGAGAAGAAATTAGTGACAGGGATCTGTATATCCCTTGCCTGCCAGGCTGGTTCACGTGTCCAGTTCAACTGAGACCCTTTAAACGTCTCCAGCACTATTATCACTCTGCAAATTTCAAGTTTCACAATCCACATTCCAAAAAAGTTAGATGTTCCTGAGACTTTGTATTTGAGTTTCAAATATGATGCTACACTTGACTAGGCACTCAATTTTTATACAAACTTTTTGCAGCTACTTAAGGCTATAAATTAATGTTCACAGAATTTGCAATGCTTCACAAGGGGAAAAGTATGTTAAGCTATTCACAAGCCTCCTTAGCATTAGCCAGTGAAGAGATGCCCATCTTCCATTGGTAAATAATGTGCAGATTCCAGCTCTCTTCATCTCACTTTTACTTTTTAAAAAATGTTACTTAGGTGGAATAATTACTAAATATTTATGCTTCCATATTTTATGAAGGTATGATGATGATCAGAAAGGAGAAGAATAAGTGTTAAATAAGTGACAAAACAGATATTCTGCATTATTATTTCCATGCATTTTTTAGAGAAAGAAAAAGAAAACCAATTTTATTTATTTTTTCATTTGATTTTTGTTTCTCTGACACTTAGTTGTGTATGTGATGCTGGGGTTTGAACCCAGGTCCTCACTTATGCCAGGCAAGCGCTGTACCACTGAGCCACCTCTCCGGCCTCACTTCCATACATCTTTAGCAAACATTTCCTTCATCCCATGTATTCTACTGGAATGAGATGAACAATAGTTAGTCAAAATCAGTCCGTTCCTTGCCTTGACCGAGGGTACGATACAGTGTATGCATTCCGTGAAATATGCAGCTAAAACTCCAGCTTCTGCTTCTTTTCATAGCTCAAACTATCCTCATTCAATAAATGCATTTTGTGTTATGGAACATCTAGGAATAAGATATTTTGGTATAAACAATATGTAAATGTAAATTCCACCCATGGAGATTCACCTTCTGCTTCTTTTACTCTGCCCTACTCCTCCTCCCTCTTTTACCATTTTCAATTTGTATTTTTGGTACCAGAAATTGAACCAAGGTGCTCTTAAACACTGAGCCACATATTCAGTCCTTTTTATTATTATTTTTTTTAAATTTTGAGACAGATTAGTTTGCTTAGGGCCTTGCTAATTTGTTGAGGCTAGATTTGAACTTGTAATTCTCCTGACTCAGCCTTCCAGGTAGCTTGGATTACAGGCATGTGCCATCATACCCGGCCCCATTTTCAATTTTTAATTTTGAAATAATTTTAAACATATAAAAAATTGAAAAAGTAATACAAAGCATTCCCATATACCCTAACCAGATGCCTTAAATATTAATCTTTTGCCATGCTTGATTTCTCTTTCTTTTTCCCTCCCTCCCACGTTCCCTTTCTCTCCTTCTCCCTCTCTACAGCTATGGCTATGGGTGTATATATAGATGTAAATATAATTGTAGATATATTTTGTCAAGTCAAGATATATTTTTCAAACATGATGCCCTATACCTAAATACATTTGTGTAATTTTATGTTACTTAACCCCATTACAAAGAGCAAAACAAAAAAAAAAGTCAACAATACTATAATCTAGAGACTATATTTAAATTCAGTCAGTTATATCACTAATGGTCTTTTTCTGGGTTGGGGGGTATATTAGGGGTTGTTAACCACTGAGCCACATTCCCAGCCCTTTTTATACTTTATTTTGAGACAGGGTCTCGTTCAATTGTTTAGGGTCTTGCAAAGTTGCTGATGCTGGCTTTGAACTTGTGATCCTCCTGCCTCAGACTCCCAAGTCTCTGGTATTACAGGCATGTGCCACCACTCTAGGCTATGCACCATTAATGTTCTTAATCAACCTAGAGTAACATTTTGCACATAGTTTTATTGTCCTTTTATCCTTCTTTTAATTTGGAATAGACCTTAGTGCTTCTTTGTTTTCCATGAATTGGATGATTTTGAAGAGTATGAACCAGTTATTTTATACAATGTTCCCTCGGTTGGGTTTGTAAATATTGTGCCTTTATCATCATGTCATGATGTCCCACTGTGAGACAATAGTTAAAATTTATCCACTTGGTAAAGATAGTGTCTCCAAATGGTCTCTAAAATTAACATGTTTTTCATTGTAATCACTGACTTTCATGTTGAGAGCATCTTTGAGATTATATATTCATCCTGTTTCCCACTATAGTTTTTTACTATATTCTATTGAGAATTTTTGCCTGAGACAACTATTACTAGAATAGGCTCTGAGGGGTATTTTTTTCTTATCTCTCCTATTTTTGTTAGTTGGAATTCATTGTAAGAAATAGTTTTACTTTCTCCCCCACTAAAATTAATTTTTAGTTTTTTTCATTTGTTTGTCCATCCACCAATGTGTCTTTTACTTTTCTATCCATTCTATAGTTCTGAAGAGTTCCATGATATAAGCCTATTTTCATTTTTCTCCCTTAAATTTTTACAGATCTCTAATAGTTGGGTACCTGCTCATACTATTATTTATTTAACAATCACTAAGTATGCATAAGTGCATAAGGGAATTTTTTTAAGAAGCTACAAATTATTCCTTTCTATGTGATTGATGAGTAAATTACATAAGAAAACAAGATAAGTCTGTTCTTTCAATTCTGTTGTAGGTTTGTCCATGAGGGAGAGATTCAACTTTGAAGAAATGACTCACCTCTTCAAATGAATCCATACATATTTATGAGCTATGTGCGGACTCTGTATGTTCCTTCCCCATCTCCTTTTCAGAATAATATGTCATTGGATTATAGGCTACAACTCTGGAGCTCACCTGCTACAGATTTGATACACCTATCAGGATTGATGGGTGTTTGACTCAAGTCCCACTTCTTATATATATTATGTGAAAGAATAGATTGCTTCTGCCCTCTCATGATATTCTGGCATCTGTCCATGGTCTGCTCTTTTTTGAAGACCCCAAATTTGGGATTTCAATGACATTACTCCAGTCAGTTGCAAAGGGTAGATATGGGGAAATCTAAAAGAACACACACACACACACACACACACACACACACACACACAAATCGGGTAATCAACTTAACCTAAATGCATTGCAAGAAGAGTAATGCTAATAAACATTAGCTTGAAAATGTAAAAAAATTGTGCCTAGGTGCTCAATAATGTTGGTGAATTATTGAATTGATTATCAAGCTGTGATATGATCTATATCCTCAGGGTGTTGTCCTTTGTACATGAAGATAATAATGTTACTGACTCATTTTCAGCAAGACACATCCCTTTTGGGGTGAGCTTTGGTTTCTTTTAATAGTGGATTTAGTTTTGTGCTAATGATAATGATTCCAATGATGATAATCAAAAATAATAAATTACTTTGAATGAGAACAAAAAAAATGTAGAAGAGGTCAAGTTTTTAAATTTTTCCTACATACAAAAATTGTGGAATAAAAGATAATATAGTTACAGATGTCTCTTTCTCAGTGTCCTGGTGTTTTACACATATATTTTAAAGTCTCATAAAATTGTAGAAGGTTAATGTGAAACTGCTATTCAGAAAGCTAAATAATTGGAACCGAAGTCCAAGCTAACATGTGTTAGGGCTAGAATTCAACTCTTGGTTTGAAAGGGCCATGTTTTCTCTCTATATTCCATTAATAATGTAATTGTTAGTAATAACTGTAGAGAGGAACAAATATGTACAGTTTATGAAAACAGGAAGAGTAAAAGCTATAGGAGGTTCTGGAGCAGAAAGGGGATTCTCTTATCTCTAAAGGACAGAAGAATACTTGAGTTGACAGTTTATTTGACTTGGCTTTCCTTGTTTTGTTATTCTTCTCTATTTTCTTCCTCATAGTATCAATATATTTAAAAAATCTGCACCCATGTTTAAAAGCAAGATATTTTAAAGCCTTAAATCTGGGAGATAATGATGACTAGGGGCTCTGTCCCCATGAAGATTCCAACCAGCATCAAGCTTTGAGCAGCCATTGCTGTAAATGGAGCTTGAATTCACTGACTAGAAATTTCTGTTTCCAACAGTAGGTGGTGGTGCTGGGTTATATTGGCAAGTTTCAGTGCTTAATTGTAGATATTGCTGTGTTGCTGAAAATATATATATTTGACCTCACAATCATTTTTATTATCCTGTTAAGATTTACTTTTTGAAATAAATAATATAGATGAACAAGTCTTAGATTCTTTGAAAAATATTATGTATTCATAAATCCTTCTGAAGAAAATGGCCATAAATCTAAATTAAAAATGTCTTTTAAATAATTTCAACAGTTTAGTACTTCCTATAATTATTTAACAGATTTTAATATGTATTCTAGCAATAAATATCATTTAATTATTAGTAACTAAATATTAATATAATAATAATTTTATAATATTTTTGAGTATTATAAAATAATAATTTTTGAGTATTATAAAACGAATATTGCTTAATGTCAACCATTGAAGAAATTTTTGTTTCTTACTAAAAGAATGGGCAGAAAAATAAAAGGGTTTTTTTCACTTAATTAATTTTAGTGGAATACAATGATCAATCACCTTCTGGTAAGATTACAATGCTCTACATATTTTCTATTACATATCCATCTCCATTTCTGTACTGTACTGCTGTCTTCGGTGTCACTAAATAATTTATTCTGAATCTCAGCTGTATGTGTTCTTGATGGATGACTAGTAAGCCTTAGAGCGGGTTAGGGCTGGAGGGTGGGATGGGATAAGAAAGGGGAGGACACTACACTCTATCAAAATCATTGCTTTATTGGTGATGTAATATTTAAATATTGTATTTCTCTATGCCATTTTTGAAAATTATGATGTTAAATATTTGGGCCAGTTTCTCAGAAGTCCCAGGGCACACGGTGCAAAGGCAGTATTTATAACCTTGAATGACTCATACATAGTGCCAGGCAGCAGATGGCACCTCTAAAGATTCTAATCACTTATTTCTCAGTGCCTGCTTTAAGCACTGAGGAGACAGGTGGCTAGGAACCAAAGGAATGAGGGAGAGTGAGGTTGTTGGCAGGAATGAGGGGTTCTATGGAAGGAACAAAGGTTAAAACTGACATAGGGATTTTAAAAAATAAAATGAATTAACAAGAATTGAAAGTGCTTTGTCCAAGAGTCTACAAAGTGGAGATGTCGGGCCATTTACATTTTACTTTGGTTCTAATCTATATGACTTAAACATTTTTATTTTGGCCTTTGTGAAGTTGGAGCTTAAGTTTAATGATAAATGCACTGTCATTGGTTCTGTGTTATTCATTGAGTCTATGGAAAGGTCAATAGATATTATGATCAATACTTTCAAATGTCTGCTCAAATGGCTACTTTTAAGGGGAGTGCTTAACCCACCTGAGCCTTCTATCTTATCCCTTTCCCTGGCAAATGTTAGCACTTTAGAAAGCCAGCCAACAGAGGAGTCAAAATTTCAACGTATCCTGAAATGAATGTCACTAGCAGATACATTCTAAGTTTCTTTTCAAATTCAAAATTTTTGCCTTTTATTTAATGCTTAATGTGTGAGCCAAAGATTGGCAGATTCATCTGGGATGTGGATAAATATAAAGCTGCCAGTTAAAAAAGATTTGTAGGGTTGAAATTTTGGAATCAACTTTTCTTGAAATGGCTCCAGAACACTATTAGGCACAGTATAGTTGAGGAGCACTAGTTTGGATATTTTAATGACTATTGCTAACAGCAACAGTTTTGTAATATTGAGTAAAACAAAACAAATATAAAGAAGTAGCATAGGTCTGATGGGGGAAATGACATTTGCGATGCTTGGTACCTGTAAATCTTGTGGCTTTCTTTATAGAATAAAATTAAAAATTAAAAAAATGCAAAATTAGATGCATTTCTTTCAGAGAAAACCTGCTTCTGAGGCATGGACATTGAGGTCAGCTTTACCTCTTACTAGCCTGGACATGTTTCTTAGCCTTTCTGGATGAAGAAGAATGACCTTATGAAGTCGCCATGATCAAAAAAGCTAAAGGCACCTCACAGCTGAACACCCTGCAGATAAAGAAGGCATCACCCTCTTCTGTCTAGGACTGTGCAGTAGTGGGAAGTGAATAGAGAAAATCAGTCAGGATTTTGAGATTCTCAGTTGGACAATTAAACACACTTACATCCTCTATTCTGCTCCAACTTTTCTAGAGAAATCCCACATTCCTCCACACTCAAGGCTTAATGAGCATATATGTTCAGTAAATGACTGAATAAAAGATGACTGACTGAATGAATGAATGAAAGAATGAATGAATTTTGAAAGGAAAAGCTCATGTCCTACCGTGTACTATCATAACATGTCTTCCTTAGGGAGAACCTGGGAAGTGACTTGTTCCTTTCAGGACTGTAAAATTATTAGCTGTATATTGCAATGAATAAGATTAATTGATTTGAGTGGAGTTTACCCGGAAGGACCTCCTGGAATAGGTGCCTTTTTGCAAATCTTTGGAATGAAGGAACCTGTGCTCATGAGAAGCAAGAAGAAAGCTTCTGTCTAGAAAACTGGGGCTTCAAGAACTTAAGAACTTTCTAAGTGATTACACAGTCATCTTGCATTTTAATATTAAAAATGTGAGAAATAGGAGTCAAACCCTAAACTCTCTGACTTTGAACCCATATTGTCCTACTACAAAATTTTAAGGATCAGATTATTTTCCATGTGGTAAAACTATGAGTAGACAGAAACCCTCTGTATTCTAACAATGTCTCATTTGAGAATATAAGCAAATTTTAATTATATGCATGGGCTTATAACATTTTTACTAGGGTCAAAACAGGTTATAGATTTCCTGGCAACAACAGGGTTTAAGTCCCTCTCTTTTCTCATATAAAAAAGAACATGGAAAAGTATGAGAAACCCAAATTACATACACATGCATACACACACAACGTATGAATACATGTGTGTATCCATATATATAAATCCATGTTTGCGTATATTTCATATATCTATTCCTTCAAAAATAGAACAAAAAATTTAGAAAAGAAATGTAAATACCATGTTTAGATGATTGTTTCCTCTAGTGCGTAAGCAAATCTAATACTAACCTTAAAAACAGAGCAGTTTGTAAACAACTGAAAACAACTAGGAATATTCTGGGTATATAGGCTAATTGTGCAATGCAAACTCACTATTGCTTTTTCCATGTCCTCTGTGAATTTTACATGTTAGAAAATATAAGTATTTCATGGTTTTTTAGGTCAGAGAAAATACTTTAATCAAATAATCATAAGTAGCTTTTTCTTGTTTTTGCCAAGGCACTATAATAGTCTTGCACTGCGGAAGGCCTTGTCTTACAATTCATTATAAGAACAAATATGCTTTATTGTGTCTGTGAGTGTGATTTTGTGGGAGTGCCTGTCTAAAGATGTAGAGAGATTTTCAAGATCCATCCCCTTTTCAGAACCTGAAAAGATTTGTTTAAAGCACCCTGCTCTTACTCTATAAGCATTTAAACATTTCGTTTTCCCTCTTATTTCTGACAATTCATCTATTTTATACTGAGATTGTGGTAGAATATGAAGTCACATGTTCTAGATGCATCTTGATGGTGATTGTTTCTGGTGCATCTTAAACACACAAGAGCAATGCCAGATGAAGTAGGTGGGCAGCCAAATTCCAGAAGTCCTGTGCAACCAAGGAGTAGACAAGATACAGAGATTATAATTCGGAAAATAAGATAATATTGTCTCTGGGCTCCTGAAAGCTCATGAAAAATGCTGATTTTCTTTGAAAGTTCTTCGTATTTATTTCTGCTTGTTGCTCTAAATTATTTTTGCAGAAATCAGGTTTAAGTGATACGTTTAGAATGTCTGCCCTAACTTAATTTCACAGTTAAAAGACTGTGGATTTATACTGATTTTACTGCCAAATTCTAGTCAATATCCGCCTCTCAAAAAAATCATAAAACTCCATACACAAAAGTGCCCATTAGTCACTTTGTAGCACGCCAAGTTGTCAAATGATATTACAGTTATGATCTTTAAAGCATTCAGAAAAACTGGATTACTTTGTGCAAAAGGCTGAATTTTATGGCTTTTGTCTGTGCCAAAGGGACTGTCTAACAGAAAGTACCCTGGTAAGCCTAATTATTACTGCACATAAGGTACGTGGCATCACAAGCTATTCTGAGGTTTTGGAAAGAGAGAACTGAGTGACAACCACAGTGGGGCGTGCTAGGGAATGTGAACTTCAACTCCATCATCCTCACGTTGGCAGACCATGAAACACATGATGGTGCTTTAGTAATCCTTCTCTCACATATTTTCTTAATTTAAGGGCAAATGATTTTGATAAAATTTACAGGGTGGAGTGGGAAAAGGACTCATATAAAGTGTCAGTCCAGAACATCTCTGTACTGTGATGATTGTTCTCCAAAATACTATACTTGCCCTTTATAAGGGCTGCTATCATTTCATACTTTAAAATCATAGCAGCTTTTATAACTCTTTATTTAGAGAATAATGAAAAGTTTTATGTGATACAATTTAAGCATTAAAAGAAGCATTTAATTCTTGTACATGTGGGTGTTTCCCCAAACAAACAAAGTGTTGGGAGATTGAACTCAGAAAAACATGGAAGGTGTCAGTCACTTATCAGACTTGCTTGTTCACTTTTATTCTGTTATATTTGAAAGGTTTTTCATAGAAGAGAACTTAAAGAAGTTAATTAGAGAGGGCTGCTTTATGATTATGGCTTCAAAATGTACACCCAATGAGACTAAGTCAAATTACGGCTCCCTCAATACTCCTTAAAATCAAATTCAAACATTACCCACTTCCACCCCTGAAACATTTTAAAGCCCAGTGTTTTTTATTGTTTAGTTGAAGGATTTTTGCTCAATGGACATTTTATCAGTGGAAGATATTTCTTAAAGTTGCAAAGATGTTCATACAAGTCAACCAGCAATTTTGCTTAAATCCTCTACTGAGTTTTGTGGGAACTCAAAAGACTTTGACTCTGTTTTTCAAGTCTGAAAATCTTAGCAGACTCATAGTACCATTGTTCCCTGGTTCTATATAAAATAAAAACAATATTTTTTTTCAAGCAAGGCAAGGATTTGCCTAGTTGTCCATTCTAAACAGTAAAAAAAAAAAAAAATGAACACTTTGCTTGAAATTAAGGATTGTCTTAACCAGATCGGAGTAAATGGAAGTAGATACTTAATATTTCTAGAAGGTCTGGGTTCATGGGCAAAGCTAAAAGAAAAACATAACATCAGGATGTTCAATAGCATCTTGCTCTTTTGTTATTCCGACAGTGTGATAAAACAAAATCAGATGCACTTATAATTATTTTAAACATGAAGAAAATAAAATGTGTTGATTTAGACTTTACTTGTAGTTTTAAGTCTAATTATTTATGAATATCCTTATTTTACAACTTGTAAACATTATAATGAGATTGAAATGAAAAAAATAAATGATATCCGACCTTTCATTTTTTGCTTTAAGAATAAAACAGACTTGATAGTGTTTAACTCTGGCCTCATTGCCTGCTATTTCTGTTTCTCCACAAGGTGGCACTTGTGTAATCTCCTGCTTTATCAGGGTGCTGAGAACCAGGGGAGCCAGAGGGACCAGAATGAATTTTTAGGATTCGTTTTCTTCAGCAATTTATAGGTGGCCACATCAGAAATCTGCGTGTCTGCAATTGCAGCTCCTTTATGCTCAAAACACCCTTCAAATAAGAGCCAATCTGATTTTGTGAAAGAAAAACATGCTTCCTGTCGTAGTTCAGTTTCAACTTTGGAGGTCTTTATCCCAAGTTTTTTTTACAATGTTCTCCTTCCTTTCTGATCTTGGACTCACATTGGAGTTCCATTTTTTCTTTTTAAAGATAGTCTTGATGCATTTGGAGTTGTCCTCTTAATTAGAATGCATGAGCAACACACTAGTCCGTCTGGACTCTGTCTAAACAAACCTTCGTGATAGCAGAAACCCAGAAGGAGAAATCTATCAGATGGGACAAATCTCTTAAACTATGGAAAGATGAAAGAGGGTCAAAAGCTCAGAGGGAAAGGAAAATGAACTGGTGATGAGACAGGAATTAAGATGTGAGGCTTATAAAAAAAAAATGAATATTCTTCCCAGCAATTCATGTTCGTTGGTCCTAATCTCTGCAGCTGGAGAGAAAAAACATATGAATTCCAATGACTGCATCTTATAGATAAGGAAAGCCAGTGTCAGAAAGATGAAGGACTGAGTGTGTTCCATGCACCACATGCAACTATATCATTAAAATTAAGTAAAATTTAAAAATTATTTTTCATTTACCTTAGTCATGTTTTAGGTACACAACAGCTACATGTATCTACTGTACTGGACAAGGCACATAGAGAATTATCTATCACTGCTGACAGTTCCCTTGGACATCCCTGTGACAGATCATTAACTGAGGGGAGCACAGATGGTACAACACAAAGTCAGCTACATGGCATGATAAGCTAGTCCATGTGCAATTAAAGTATTTGCCTCGTAATCTACTGAAATTATAAGCAAATTTCCAAATGGCAAAGGAAAATTTAGGTTATTAGGTTAATATCTTTTTAGGCCTTCTCCCGTTCCCTTTAGCTCTCTACTTTTCATTCTCTAATATAGTTTTTCACTTTTGAGTGCTCAGTAAATGTTTTAGAACCTTTTTTATTTCCTCTTGTGTGCGTTCTTCTGTTATATTTCCCAATTTCTGTTGAATGTCTACTCTATGCAACATACATCGCATTAGGCAGCAGTAAGGCTCAGATACTATGTGACAATGAATCAGTTCTACAGGCACATGCACACAATTCCAGAGCTCATTCAAGTTAGGAATGAGGTTTTAAAACTGTGCAAAGCACAAGTTTAATTACCATAACTGCATAGATTGGGAGATAGTCTGAGGAGTTAAGTGACTTTCCCAAAATAATTCAGATGACAAAAAGCAGCATTCTTAGAAGAATCTATGCTTCTAACCCCCAGCTCAGGGCATCGTATAATCTCTATTACCAATCCAGAGTAACGATTGGTTTATGCCAACTTCCTAATTTCTTCCAGTGCTTGCCAAGGAAACATCAAATAAATTCTGCCCTGTCTGCATCAACAGTCTCTCTCCTTTTTCTAATTCCTGTTTTTATAATTCCATTTCCTATGGGCAGAATAAATCTGTGTTTTTACATAAACTTTTCTTTAAAAACTCTTAGCAAAGTTGTGTGTGGGTCTATTGGGGTGAACCCAAATAGTGTGCTTAAGTATAAAGTTCTAGTAAAAAAGTAAATAAAAAAGAATGTTCCTACGGTAGAAAATGCCCCTCACACACATGGGTTATCAGGAAAATGTTAATTTTATTGTGTTTTTATTGGTTTCAGATACCATGTATAATTATAATTCATTTAGTCACAAAATATATTAAAATGAGATGGTACTACATTGACTTTTATAGACTAAGCCTGGGATGAGAATGCCCTATTCTTCATCAACTGAAACTCCCAGTCCCACTGCCATGTTTTCTCATCCTAATCACTGAATTTCCCCTACAGCATTTAATCTACTTGAAGCTTTTCCAGAAACCATTTTCCAGGTCTTAATAGAGCACCGCCTAATCTCGCCATCATTTTCAATTTGTCGTATTCTTCTTCCAGAACACAAACTAAACAAACCATCCAGAGAAGGTCATCTTCTCCACTCTCAGTGGTTCATCTTCCTCTTTCCAGCTCATTAATTTTAAATTGAAAATTCTCCCCCTTTGTATCTATTTTTTTAAGAGAGAGGGGCATGAGGGGCAGTCAATTTTATTTAATTTTTCATGTGGCCTCCATTGTTCCAACACTTTACTATGTATGTGGTGCTGGGGTTCGAACTCACATCTTGGCGCATAACCACCATAACTGCTGAGCCACTGCTCATTCCCCCCACCCATTGTATCTATAATGCATTTATTTTTCTTTTTCTTTCAAATTTTTCTGCTAATATCTTAGATGTTGAAGGTCTTCATAACCAAAAGCATGATTCGTGAATATCAAATATAATACTCTTGCGTAACAAAAGAACATTCTTGTACTGAATAATGTACACTGGCCAGTGCAGCGGAACAAATGACCATTTTCATCGCAAAACATTTCCTAACTTTGTGCCTTTGTGCACATGACTTTATCACACTGGACTTCAATGTTCTCATCTGAAAAATTACATGGAAAAAAGTAAAAAAGAAACCTATATTATTGCCATTATATTCCTTTAGGTTGGTTTTCTTTTAAAATATTTTGATAAGAAAAACATAGTAGCTGGTAATTTTTGTCCTCTAGTTTGGCTGCCAGTGCATGAATCAGAGTATTATTTTGATAAATGTGTTATCAGTAGTGAAAGTGATTTTTGGAACACAAACAAAAAACTGCTGGTCAAAGATAAAATTTATCATTTTCTTGAAGATTTGTATAACTTTGCTGAAATGATTAGAGCTGGGAACTTGGCAAAATAAGAAAATCCTGACAACAGAGACAAAAAGTAAGAGAAGTTTCTATCTGTTCAATTGAACAGTGTGTTCTTACCACTGAAATGTATCCCAACCTCTATTACAAAGCAATAGAAAGTATCATGATATTCTTAGGCCTTACCTGGAAATCATATGCATATCTAAAAGGGCTTTTGTATTCACTTCAGAAGGAGTTGTTTGTATTTGTTCTGTGGCTTGGGGATCTCTCTATGGAGTGAAGGAATACCGAACAGACTTTCTCCAGACCAAGCTTCCAACTCACTCCCCCATCGCATAACCACAGCACATAATGAACTAGCCAACTTTAAATATTTTCAAAGGCATGAACTTGGTCACATTGATATGTGGATCTTAATATTCAAAGTTTTATATGTGATAGTAAAATTTTAAATCCAAGTTATTACTTGAAAAATATTTTAGAGGGACTGGAGCACTGGATCGGCAGTTACAGAGCTTGCCCGGCATGCCTGAGTACAGGGGTTCAAACCCCAGCACCCACATACACAACTAAGTGTCAGGGCAACGAAAGCCATGTGAAAAACTGAATAAAAATTGATTCTCTCCCCACCCCCTCACTGTCCTTCTCTTTTTAAAAAAATGTATTTTAGAAACCAAAGTAAAATCAATTTATAGACTTTTCCTCTAAATACAATTTACTTACATGGTCTGCATGCTGGCTAATTTCATCTTCCTCTGGTATCAGCTTGGGCCTCAGATACTTGGAGCCTTCCTGAATACGTGAGCTAACATTACCCTAAATTCTTATAGCACATGTTGGCCCACTGTTGTGGCACCTGTAGTCTCATTTCTTATGTCTTGAACATGATTCTTACTATCCAAACAGAGTAGGTGACATTCATTGTGCATGACATTTATTATACCTTTGACATCATCAAAACACCAATTAGAGAATAATAATTCTACCCCAAATATTAATTTTAAAAATTATGTTGGACAAAATTTACTCTAGACAAATTACTCTGGAACAAAAAGAGAAACAAAGGAAGAAAGGTAACATGTTAATGTAAAATATTTGCTTTTATTAATTTTGACCACAAGACTTTATACTCCATTGGTATGTATTCATTACTTATTAAGGCGATGATTCTTAATTTTGATTCTATCTAGCAAAATGCAATTTTTATTACTACCATTTTGTGATAGGGAATTCTATTAAAGCAAAAGATCAATGGGTTATAGTTGTAGTTGGATAGGAGCAAGAAGCTCTGGTGTACTAATGCACAATATGTTGACTTTAGACAATAATAATATACTGCACTTTTCAAAAAGCTGGAAGAAACTATTTAGAAAGTTTTCATTATAAAGAAATGATTAGGGGCTGGAGCAGTGGCTTAGTGGTTTCTGCGCTTGTCTGGCAAGCACGAGGACCTGGGTTCAAACCCCAGCACCACGTACACAAATAAGTGTTAGAGCAACTAAGGTCATGTGAAAAACTAAATAAAGATGTTTCTCCCTTTCTCTGTCTCTGTCACTGTCCCTTTCTCTTAAAAAAAAAAGAAATGATTAATGTCTTAAGAGATATATATGTTAAACTTGATTTAAACATGATACAACATATACATGTGCTGAAACATCACATGGCAACATTAATATGTACAATTTTTATTTTTATGTATTGGTTAAAAATACATTTAAGGGGCTGGAGTGATGGCTCAGTGGTTATGGCACTTGCCTGGCATGCGCAAGTATGCGAGTTCAAACCCCAGCACCACGTACACAGCAAGGTCTTGGAGCAATGAAAGCCACATGAAAAACTGAATAAAATTGTTTTTTTCTCTCTCTCTCGCTCTCTCATTGTCCCTCTCTCTTAAAAAAAAAAATATATATATATATAAAAGGACTGATGTGTAACTCAATGGATGAGTACTTGCTTAATATGCATAAGCCCCTATATTTGATACCCAGCACAGCAAACCACCCCCTCCAATAAAAAAAAGAAAGAAAAGTAAAATAAAAATTAATGAGTATAATTTAAAAAGCAAACCATGAAGAACTAATCTTATTCGAAAACAACATAGCACATATTAATTTATTATGTGAAATAAAATAATCTCCATTCTTTTCTAAAGTGACTTTAACTGGGAAAATAGTGAGTTTTTGCATCTACACATAAATTCTATTAATCTCTAATATGACAGTGAGGGAGCAAACTTCTTTTCTGTTGTTTTTATTTAAATTGTTCTTGATGCAAAATAATTGTAAGTAATAATGGGATCCACTGGAACATATTTGTTGTTGCACATAATACAATTGGGTCAGATCATTTTCCCATAACTCTCCTTGTCCTCCGTCCCTCCTCCCCAGGTCTCCTTCCTCTACCCTATCGGTCTCCCTTCTACTTTCATGAGATCTCTTTTTTCCTTTCCTTTTTTCTCAGGAACTTCCACACATAAGCTGATGTTATTTAAATACATAAATTTCTAACCTGCCTTGCCTCAAATTTAGTTATGGAGTCAGTATTTTTTGAGGTTCCTTCTCAACAAAAATCACTGGAAATTAAAAGGAGACTGAGAAACTATAAATTTACTTGAACTTGCCCAGATTAAAGTAGGGATGAAGTTCTGAACAAATTCTCCTTTGGCTAAAGTCCAGTACTATTTGGTGCCAAATGCCTGGTTTTTCCTGTAAAATAATAAAAAGCAGTTCTTTAAGAAGAGAAAATACTTTTTATTCATCTTGTCACGACTATGACAAATCTCAATAATTTCACATTTTTAGGTATCTTAACCTCATAGCCTGTTTTTATCTTTTCTTTCTCTTTAAAACATTTTTTTAGCTAGAATGGTGATTGAATAATTTCCCACCACAGCTGTAGATCTATTAAATGCTAAAATGCAAGCAAAGTGTAGATAGATAAAATGACATTGGCAAATTATTTTATTTACAAACATTTTAGAAAAAGAGAGACATTGTCTTTTATCTCTGAATATTTATATCTGCAACATAAAATGAAGTCATGGAGACATGCCCATCTGTTTATTTTTCAAAATCTGTGGTGTCAACAGTTTAGAAGTTTCCAGTAAAAACCAAGAATGAAGGCATTCCTGTGGGATGTAGTCAAATCAAGGAACTCTGTCCAAATCTTGGAAACAAACAAAAGTTTTGGCCTATTTTCGAGAAGAGTTTGAATTATGCATTCAATTTTTGTAACTTACAAACACCTTCTCAACTGATTATACGTGTATTGTGTCCTCAATATGAAGGAGACACTGTGGAGTCTGACGTGAGAGCATTCATGACATAAAGCACCACTCACATGCTGGGGCTTTTAACTACGGATCGGCTACTGGCTTGGGAGGAGAATATTAGAATATTGAGGCTAGGGAGAATCTTTTTTATCTACATATACTTCACTGGGACTTGGCTATGATCACGAAACCAAAGCATACCATAGCATGTTTGACAGCTCTTTGTCCTCGTAGTGTAAGATTCGCCCTTCTCTGCCCCATCTGGGCCTTACAAGGCTCATTTTTGCCAGCTGCCTCACCAAGGCTCCCTTGCCCAGTGACTTCTGCTTAGAATCAGCCAGTGCTCCTGGGGTAGTAGAGAGGAAGCTTAGAAGAAAGAAAGTGTGCATTCTTGCCTCCTCCCTCCGTTTATGAGCACCTTCTCCCTGGTACTCTTTTTTCCCCACTAGAAAGCCACTACTTTATCATTCCAATTCTCAGTGAATGTCAGTAACGTTCCTTTCTCTTCTCACTTTGGTTATGGGTGAAATGACTTTCCACTGTGCCTAGTTTCTGCATGCCACACAACTCCTTCTTTGCTGATTTTGCAATTCTGATACCTCTAGAAATGTTTTATTGGCTATCTGTTTGAATCATCTAGAGTGAGCTCTGTGTCCCATCAAGGCTCCAAATAATAAAAATAACTCCATTCTTAAAGAGCAGGTGTCCACATATAGAAGAATGAAATTGAACCTTTATATCACACCATGTACAAAATCAATGCAAAATGGATAAGAGACTTAAACTTAAGACCTGAAATTGTAAACCTACCTGAAGAACACACCAGGGGAAATTTCAGCAAATCTGGTTTATATAATAATTTATTGGATACAGCCCTGAAAGTACAGATTACAAAAGCAAACATAAACTAATGGAATTGCATCAAATGAGAAAGACTATTCACAGCAAAGAAAACAACAGCCCTGAAAGTACAGATTACAAAAGCAAACATAAGCTAATGGAATTGCATCAAATGAGAAAGACTATTCACAGCAAAGAAAACAACAGAGAAAAGAGACAGCCCATGGATTAGCAAAAATATTATCATCTTCCATAACTGTGAGCATATACAGATTCAACCAATTACAAGTAGAAAATATTTTTAAAGGTAGCATGTGGGTGCTGGAGTGGTGGCTCTGTGGTTACAGTGCTTGCCCAGCATGCGCAAGTACACAGGTTCAAACCCCAGAACCCATGTACACAACTGAGTGTCAGAACAGTAAAGGCCATGTGAAAAACTCAATAAAAATTTATTCTCTCTCTCTCTGTCTCTTTCACTATCCTTCTCTCTTAAAAAAAAAGTAGCGTGTATACCAAACACGTACATTTTTCTTATTGTTATCCCCTAAGATATATAATATAATATAATAATTACTTATGTAGCATTTGTATTGTACTACACATTACACATAATCTACAGTATCCTGGAGGATGTGGGAAGGTTATGCACAATAGCAATTTATTTAAGAGACTTAGGCACCCATAGATTTTAATACCTGTAAGAATCATGAAAGCAAATCCCCGCAGATATGGAAAGACCACTCTGTTTGCATCTGATAAGGGATACTTTCCAAAATATATAAGAAACTCAAATATTCAATACCAAGAACATAAAAACACCATTAAAATTTGGGCAAAGAACTTTGCTATGATCTGAAACGCCACCCATCCCCAGGTTCACATGTTGAAATATAATCACTGGTGTGACAATCCTAGAAGACGGGACCTTCAGGAGGTGATTAATGATGAGGGCTTCTCCTTGTAAATGGCATGGAAGTCTTGGTTGAAGAGACTCCACACAGCCATTGACCATTCTGTTCTTCCTCCTTCTACCACGGGAGGACAGAGCATCGCACAGCACCCGGAAGCAGGGAGCAGCACCTTGATCCTGGAAATCCCAGCTTCCAGGACTGTGAGAAATAGAAATGTATGATGTATAAATCACCCAGTCTGTGGTATATGAATAGAATAGCATGCAAGCATACAGATAAATCTCAAGACATTTTTCAAAAAAAAAAAAACAAACATATGAAAGTCCAAGAAAATAAATGAAATAAAACCTCGATATCTCTAATCATCAGGGGAATAAGTTAAAAGCACAATGAGATATTACCTCCACCTGTTATATTGAATATTACCAAGAAGATTAAAAATAACAAGTATTGATGGGGAAAAGAGCTCTGGTACACTCTTGGTGAGAACATAATCTATTAAAACTATATTGGAAAGCAGTATGAAGGATTTTCATTTTGGGCATTATTCCCTATCACTAAGGTATGGAAGCAAACTGAAAACCCACTACCAGAAGAACTGATGAAGAAAATGTGGTATATATGCATGGTGGAATGCAAGAAAGAAGGAAGGAACTTCTTTAATATTGATGGATGAGCCTGGATGACATTATGCTAAGTGAAATAAGTTACTCACAGAAAGACAAACACAATATGTTCTCACTTACATGTAGTATATGGGAAAAAAAACTCAAAATCACCAACTACCAGGAAAATGAAAATACGAATCATAATGAGATATCATCACACTCCAGGTACAATGACTACTATCAAAAATACAAAAGGTAAGAAGCATTGTAGAGAAAATGGCACTGTCATGGACTGTTGGTGGCAGCTTAAATCAATACAGCCACTATGGAAAACAGTTTGGACATTCCTCAAAAACCTGAAAATAACATTACCATACTGTCCAGCAATCCTACTACTGGTTACAGATCCAAAGAAAACAAAGCCCCTGTTTGGTACATACATCTGCTCTTGTCTGTTTATTGCAGTACTATTCACAATAGCCAAGACATGATGACAATCAAAGTATTAATCAACTGATGAATCTATAAAGACAATGTGATTTATACAACATGAATTAGTGTTCAGTCTTTAAAAGAGGGAGGCCCGGGGCTGGAGCAGTGGGTCACCAGTTACGGCACTCGCTCCAGCATCTTATGCACAACAGAGTCTCAGAGCAACGAAAGCCAAATGAAAAACTGAATAAAATTGATCCTCTCCCTCTCTTTCTCACTGTCCTTCTCTCTTAAAAAAAAAAAAAAGAGGGAGACCCTATCACTTGGACAACATGAACATATCTGGAGACCATCATGTTAAGTGAAATAAGCCAGGCACAGGGGGCAAATATCACATGAACTCACTCAGGTAAAAACATGAACTCACTCAGGTAAAATCTGAAATAGTTGATTTATAGAAGTTGAATGTAGGATGGTGGTTACCAGCAGTTGGGGAGACTACAGGAAAGGAATGGGGAAAGGTTGATTACATTGTACTATGTATTTTGTTTAAAGGCTATAAGAAAGACTCAGAAAGTTCTTGCCACAAAAATGATAAATGTTTGAGGAGACAGGTATGTTTACATTAACTCAAACATTATATAATGTATGCATGCATTGAAACATTGCATAGCACCCCATAAAAAGGTACAATTGTATCAGTTAAATATATAAAGATAAGGCAAATAGTCAATAAAAAGGAACTCATGATTATTATTTTATATTTTTTAGAAATGTATGATGTGGAAAAGCTAAATAGGAAAGGTAATAGTAGTTAAACTTACTGACTGATTGCAATATGCTAGCAATGCAGAAGGCTTTTCATTGCCTTCATTTTCAAGTACAGAGAAAATGTACTGAAAAGGTGAATGACTTCCTAAGGCCACACATTTATGGAGTAGCTGAACTTGAATTCCAGCTGATGGGCTCATACATCTACGCTCTTGGCGGAAAAGCAGACGGAAGGGAAGGAATATCACACCTATGATTACCAACTCTACGTTCAGAAGTTCAGGAGTTGCTTCCTCATTTATGGCCTTTTGATAGCACTTGACACTGCTGTCCATTCCCTACTTTATGAAACACTTTCCAGAATGTCTGGGTTCCATGACTCCACATGTGATGGATATGGAAAATCACCAGAAATCACTCGTGTGAGCCAGACTGCAAACCCCTACTCACTGCTTCAAAACCTTCTGACTCTTATCAGAATCTGTAGACTACAAGCCCTTTTCAGAAAAATCACACTCTACTGAAACTCCTGTTTTAATCGTAAAACTTGCTCTTTGGGCCCCTCTCCCCTCATTCCCTCAATACCTACCCCAGTTGTAAGCAGCAGGTGGATTCCAGATTGCACTGGGCCCCTCCCCAGGTTTCTCCCAAATAAACCTATGTTATTGTTGAGCCGCAGCTCTCTTCTTCCTTTCCTTCATTCACTTTTTTCCTTACAACATGTGCCTCCAGTTTTCCCCTCTTTTCTAGCCACAATCTCATTTCCCCTTGCTGTTTCTTTCTTATCTTCTGAACCAAGAAATCTGAGCATTTTAGCCTTCCTTTCTCTTTCTGATTAGCTCATCCAATCAAGTGACTTTAAAATGGCAGCTACATGATGATGACTCCCCCATCCCAGTTGGTTTTTGTTTTTCTCTTTCTAACGAGTTTCTTCTCCTAAGTATCATACCTGTATGTTTAACAGACCCCTTGACAGCCAGTGTCTAGCATCTCAAATTTAACTTGGCCAGAGAAACTTCTTTTTTTCCTCGATCTTTTTTTCTCTTTCTCATCTCCATCATCTGTTTCCATGGACCAAGCTAACAACTGAACACCTACGATTTCCTCACCCCAACATCATCAAATGGCCTCTGACTTTGTGAACTCTATATATCCAGAGCATGTTCCCATCTGAGTCTCCCCCGCTCACTACCTTCATCTTTTGCCTAGCTGATCTAACCTTTACAGTCTTGTTTTCCTTCAAGGATTTGCATACATGGTAGATAAGGTATTGTTTTAAAGATACCACAGGACTTTACTACTTAAAATTCTTCATTAGTTTCCATATAAAACCCATTGTGATATTTCTTTGCCAGGGGTCAAAACCTTCCCACAGTTGGTTTCTGTTGAATGAACCGAAGGCATATTTGTTCTTTGTAACAGGTCTTCCCATCTTTCAATGCCACCTTTGACCAACATAGAAATAGAGGCACGGTAAGTGACATTTGTAATTTCCTTTCCCTCAGAGATTCTGAAATCAGCTTATAAGTAGTCTTGTAATGATAATATATCATAAGCAGCCAATTTCCTGAATTTTTTACACTGTGTTAGGCACAGTACTATAGAAGGAGCATTTTCATGTGTTAGCTTAATAATTTTTTTACTGATACTTTGAGGAAGATGTTGCTGTCTACATTTGATATTTAAGAACATGTGTCCAAAGGTATAACTCCCTAAAAGTCACAGTACTGGTCAGCGCAGAAGGAAACTGTCTTTCAAAGACTGTAAACTTCTTTGATGGGTTTGAATATCATATAGATGCTCTTCTTAGAAGGAAGGGTGAATGTAGAAATCTTTTTCAAAACCTGGTGACGATCGATCTTGCCCCCAAACAATTGCGAAATCTCTCTAAGCTGTAAATTGCCAAGCAGGAGGGCATTTACTATGAATCTTTAGAAGGATTTCATTGAAGATATAAACTTTTCAAATTGATATCTTCATCAAAGCTTGCTATGGTTTTTAATAAGAGAATTTATAATTTAAAATTTCCATTACAAGGAAATATAATTTACACACATGGTTATGCTCAATACTGAATTTACAAAGGGAAATAGCTACATTTGAAATGGTTTTGATTCACACTGAGAAGAAAAAACATAAAAATATTGAGTTAATACTTAACAGAGAAAGCCTATTTAAGGATTCTGTCTTGTTCATGCCACATAAGAAATGTGTTATGATTTCCAGTTGAGCAACAAGTATTTTAATTGCTAGGGACTTAGTTTACTATAAAATTTGATGCTCTAACAATAGTGAGTGCACTCCTATGCTGTTCCAAATTCATCTTTTGTACAGCTAATTCCTTTTCATGCCCAGAGAACATACAAAGGTAATATATTACTTCTTACTTAAAAAAATCATGAGTCAAGTTTTATTTTATTCCTTGCCTTGAAAAATTCCTGCAAGTAGAAAACACCATCAATAAAAAGCTCAGAAATTAGGTCCTTAAAGCTCTTTCGATTGAAAACCATATTCAATGTTAGATTCTTATTTTAGTACTATAAGTTGACCCTTTAAAAAAAAAATAAAGATTCAGATGGTGTGGAAATACGCAAATATGTAGTTAGTATTTCTTTTCTGGGAATAATTTTCTATGATGACTTAAGAACTGATTTTCCAGAAAATTCTGAGGAACATTTTAAAATGTGTTGTACAACATCATTGTACAGTTATTACGAAAGGTGCCAGCTCTGTCCATGTACGTAGTCTTCTAAAATTATTATTTTTAATTGTACTCAGTGCTTGATTTTTGCCTTATTTCCGAAGCATGGTCTGTTCCACTTCTCTGCATTTCTGCAAAGCTTCTTTAATGACATACACAACAACCAGTGAGTCACATGGTTATTTCGTTTGGATAATTTCTCCTCCCTTTCTCTGATAAAGTCTGCAATAGATTTGAGAACATTGAGTAATGACAGAATTGGATGTGGATCAAGCTCAGTTAGAAGCTTCAAAATTTATAGTCCTGTGTGTCACAAAGGATTGGTCTTCTTTCAATAGAGTACCCACAGCTGAAAAGACCCTCAAAGTGAAGTTGTCCCCCTGATGACTGTCTCAGCAACACTTGGTCTTTAGGACCTGGAGATAAATGCCACTTGTTCTTACCAACACATCTGTATGAAATGAGATCAGAACTACTATTAAGCATGGCTTTCTCAACTCTTTTTATTTCGGTTGGATTGCTTAATCAGTCTTTTAATAAGATTTGCAGGACAAAAGGAGCAAGACTGCCTAGTATTTTTTTGGGAATGATGGAAATATGAGAAGAAAGCCAGGAGAGTAGGGAAAAAGTTCACGTAGAGTTGAGCATGTGACAAAGACATCTCTCTGTCCTCCGGCTGACTAGGCCTCTTCCTTGGGCATTGCCCTTGGTTCTTATCCTCAGGTGGGAGTAGCCCAGTTTTAGAAATAATCTTCCTAAATCAACTTAGGAAAAATTCCTACCTTGAAATCTTATCAAATAGTTCATCTCCCAACCTCCTCCAAGTGAGGTTGGATAACCAGAACCACAGTAGGTCAGTTTAGCCAGAGTTCTCCCTCCCCTGGATGTCTCTTTTTCCTAATTTTCCACCTATCAACACCTTCCCCACTACTCCTTGATTATAAAATTCTACTTGATTTCATTGCATCAATAATAAAGTCGAGTGGGCTGGAGCAGTGGCTCGGCAGTTACGGAACTTGCTTGGCATGTGCGAGTACATGAGTTCGAACTCCAGCACCACGTACACAATGAAGTGTTGGAGGAATGAAAGTCATAAGAAAAACTAAATAAAATAGCTTCTCTCCCTCTCTCTCTCTCACTGTCCCCTCTTTCTTAAGATAATAATAATAATAATAATAATGTCCAGTTCTAGACTCAAGTCTCTTTTCCACTATTGTAATAGTTCCTGGATAAAATCTGTTTATAACTATTTATCTATCATCTTTTTTTAAATTTTAACCGCTTCAAATATTTTTTGAAAGATGGTGGGACAATGTATTGCTAGTAAATGAGTAAGAGTAATTGGTGAAAGAAAATAAGTTTTGTTTGTTGTTTGTTTGTTTGTTTGTTTTTGGTATGGCTCAAAAGCACAGGTCACAAAACCAGAAAAAGACAAATGGAATTATATCAAACTAAAAACTTCTGCAGAGCCAAGGAACTAATCAACAGAGTGAGAGGACAACTTATGGAATTGGAGAAAATATTGCAAATTACCCAACAAGGGATGACTGTTGAAAATTTGTAAGGAGTTTTTAAAAGACTGAAGAGCAAACAGAACTAATGATCTGAATAGACATTACCCAAAATAAGATAGACAAATAGCTAAACAAGTGTAGGAAAAAAACACTCAATATTCCTGCTTATCAAGGAAATGCAAATCCGGACTTCAATGACTTATAACCTCACTCCAGTTGAAATGGCCATTACTGAAAAGACAAAATATAACAAATGCTGGAGAGGAAATGGACAAATAGGAATTCTTATAAAATTTTGATAATGAATGAAAATTGGTATAAATATTGTGAAAATTGGTATGGGAGTTCCTTTAAAACTAAAAGTTGAACTACTATATAATCCAGGCATACCACCTGTGGGTAATATACCCAAGGAAATGACATCAATCTGTTGAAAAAATGCTTGCACTTTTATGCTGATTTTGGCAATATTCATAATAGCCTAGACATGAAAACAATCTGTCTCTTCATAGATCAATGAATGGATACAGAAAATGTGATAATGCATACAATAAAATATTATTTAGCCATGAAAAAGAATAAAATCTTGTCATTTACAGCAATATGGGTGGAACAAAAGATCATGTTAAGTGAATTAAGCCAGTTACTGGGGAAAAAGTAGATGTTTCATATATGGAAGCTAAAATAGTTGATTTCATGGAAGCAAAGAGGAGAATAAGTTTTCCTTAGAGGGTAGGAATGGTAGGGATATAGATAGAGGTTAGAAGACTCTTATCAAAATATATTTAGGAGGAGTTTCTAGTGTTTTATAGCACACTAGGGTGACAACATTTTTCAACAGTTATTATGTGTTATATAAAACCTGGAAGAGTTGAAGTTTCCTAACATGAAGAAATAATAAATGTTTGAGATGGTAATGCTAATTATCTTGATTTAATCATCATAAATTTTATATGTGAATCAATTTATAAATGTGTCACAGAAATTTGATTATTATGTGCCAATGAAAATTTAAAAACAGTCTACAAAAGCAAAAATTAATGAATGGATGAGTGAATGAACAAACTGAGTGAGAATGTTGGAGTGGAACCATAGGAAAAGAAGGCTTTGTTTCTGCTCACCAGGGTGACAGGTGGGTATACTCCAATGTGTCTGTCATGGAGAACTGGACATTACCCAACTTTCCAAAGTGAGTGCACTTTTTATTTTTATGTCTGCAGACTTTCTTTCCTTTGCTCTGTTCTCTGTATCAACCAGCTTTCCAACTGGTTGGTCATTGGGTTTTACTGTTTATTCTGCCACTTTATTAACTGCGTTCTTTATTTATATTGTTTTTTCCAGCTTTTGAAAACAATCTCCATTCTTGTGATGCAATCCTTTCCCATCAGTCTTGAATACAGTTTGTTAGGATTTGCCAGAAATTGA
Organism: Aplodontia rufa; assembly: GCA_004027875.1. Lineage (NCBI taxonomy): Eukaryota > Metazoa > Chordata > Mammalia > Rodentia > Aplodontiidae > Aplodontia > Aplodontia rufa. The sequence goes on along the minus strand of PVKS010013424.1, from coordinate 13,961 downwards.
ACTGATGTCATCTTCTTCCTTCTTAATAGTGAATCATAAAAATAGCACTCAAATACAGTTTGTAACCACACCCATTGAGGTCTATTTTCTTCCTTTTTGGAGCCTTTCTTCTCTTCCTGCATTGTTCCTTTGACTCAGGATCTGTTCCTCCTCAACTCCTGCATTGCCTTCTCTGGTCACTTTAGTTCAAAGCACAGCAGACACAAACTCATCTTTCACAGCCTCACTCTCTAGTTGCTTCCTGGCATTTCTCTCCCCATTTCTGTTTTCCTTCCCAGTGGATTCTCAAGGACTTTATTCATCTGTCCATTCTTCTCAACAAGGGTTGCTTTCTCAGTGAAATGATTTTTGTTCTCCATAATGACGTTTTTCCTTTAGCTTTTTGTATTGTCATGACCTGAAAACAGCTTAATTTCTTTGGTTGTTCTTCAGAAACCATTCATCCCAACTCCCTTTCTCCTCACAGTTTTTGGGTATTCCCTATATTGATCAGGGAGCAGTTTACCTGTGTGTTCCATATACCCTCAGATTTTCTCCATGATAATTTACCTAAAGTTTTTTTTCCCCCAATCTGTTCTTGGCAATCCTTTATCTTCATTTGTTTCTTTTTTTAAACATTGGTGTTGTTCCCTATAACATTATTCTTCAAATTAATATTCCCCTATAAAGGCCTGAATATTTGTGACTTCCTGAAATTCCCATGTCAAAATCCTAGCACCTAGAATGATGTTCTTAGGAAGTGGGCCTTTGGGAGGTGATTGGGTCATGGGGCCAGAACTTTCATGAGTGAGATTACTGCCCTTAAAAAGAGCACCTTGGGAGTCCCTTTCCTTCTACCTCCATGTGGGACAACTGGAAAGCATCACCAATGAACCAGAGAGAGGGCTGTCCCGAGACCCTGGATCTGATGGTAACTTGATTGTGGATTTTCTTGTTTATAGAATTATCAGGAAAAAAATTCTGTTATTTGTAAGTTATCCAGTTTATGGGGTTTTTTTTTTTTTTTTGTTTTGTTTTTTGTTATAGCAGCCTGGGTGGACTAAGATCCTCTCTGTCCAAATTCCAAAGCAGTGTCTTATTGCAATTTCTAGTATGTCAGTACATCCTAGAGCCACTTATCTTAATCACTCTCCTAATCACTATGGCAACCAAATCTTCTTCCAAGCTTGCTATTCAAAGTATGATCCTTGACCAACACTATTTACTTCACCTGGCAGCTTGTTAGAAATGCACATGCTCAGGTTGAACCACAAACATCTGAATTACAATATGCACTTCAGAAGATCTGTAAGTCGCATGTATTCATGGTAAAGTATTAGTAGAACTGATAGGTACATGTATTCAACTGAAGGAGATATAAGAATCACCTGAGTGAACTTAAGTGTTTTATGCTATGCCCAAATCATATTGCTTTAAAGCCTCCCAGCTTCTCTGAGAAGTGAGTGATATTTAGCAGCTGGGCATGCTAGTGCAAACCTATAATCCAGCTGCTCAGGAGGCTGAGGCAGGAGAATCTCAAGTTCAAAGCCAGCCTCAGTGTCTTAATGAAACCCTAGGAAACTCCATGAGACCCTGTCTCAAAATTTAAAAAAAAATGGACTGGGGATGTGACTGAGTGGTTAAGGGTCTCTGAGTTCAATTCCTGGTACAAAAAAAGAATCATGTATAGCTATTCCTTTAAAAATATATATATATATATATATTCCTTTTAAAATATATATACATGAACTTTAGTACACATGCTCTTTTTCTTTATCTTTACCAAATACTCAGCTTCCCAGGATGCATTGTGTTCACATAAATGAGCCATAAATGAACTACATAAGACAATTACTTTATTTCACAATTTACTAACAGAAAAACTGAGAAAAGAAATGACATAGTTTTTCCTTAGGATCATCCTGCTGATAACAAGTAGAATGAAATATACATACTGAAACTCCCTAACCCATGGTCTAAAATGTGTTATGTTACCACACTGTTGCTTACTGATTGAACATATAATGCCACAGATATTATATTTTCCAATTCATGGCAATATTTTCGTAATGTTAAGACATGAGCTCCAGATTTTGGTCAAAGACTTGCTGGAAATATAATAAAATCAGTAACATTTTATCAATTATAAGTTGATAAAATTCAAAAGAAATTGAAGCTTTAGAATTATATGCAAAAAATAGGACCATATTTCTTTATAAATCCACATACGGTGGTGGAGAAAATTTCACCAGAAAGAAGTCTTGGGTGAATATTAGTAGAACTAATCCTTTTAGCTGATATTATCTTTTCAATCATTTTTCTCAATCGTTTCCACAATTCTTCCATCAGCTCATCCCGTTTCTTTTCAAATCATTGCAAATATTATCATTTCTGTTTCAAATCTCCATGTATTGAGAAAATTTTAAATTTGATTTTGGAGGGACATGGTTTATGGGGAAGAAATAGAGGCACGTTGAGAGATATTAAAAGCTTTTATGAACATTCATTAAAAAATGAGAACTGTTTGTTTTCACAGTGAAAGTAGACTGATAATCTAATTTAAGAGTTCTAACAAAAAGTCTCTAAATAATTAAAGAAGTTTTATGCCATAGCAGTTTGAAAAGTAATCTATTAGCTAGTTATTTTGGCATGCAATTAGAAGATGAACATCTGTAGCTGAAAGCAAATCATGCTACTAATTCATAATTCAAAATTCCATTAAAATACCTCCCTAGAACTTCCCATTTCTCTATGACTATAGAAAACCTTAATTATTTACATACTGCAATGTAAAATATGTAAATAAGGGTTATGGATGATATACAAATCCAACTCATAGCATGTGCATTGAATGTAAAATTGGGGGATGTATGTAGGACCATGTTTGTACTTTATATGTACCACTTATGTGGAACCTTAGATATGTGATAGAGTAACCAGTTCTTCCTGGTTTACTTTAGACTTTCATGGTTTTATATTGGAAAGTCCTGCATCTTAAGAAACCCTTTGGTCTAGGCAAACCAGGACAGATATAAGAGATGATTTAGATTTTCTAAGCTTCAGACCCTTACCAGAAATGTATACAAAGATGATTTTTACATCTTTCTTCACATATATATATGTATGTCCTAACACAGCAACCATAAAAATTAATTCTCCAGAATACATCATAAATGTAGTATATTAATTGTAATCATTGTGGGCAAGAAAAACAAGACAAACTGAGCATCAGAATTTGCACAAATAGTTTCTCTAAGGACTTCTGGAATAAAATCAAATTTTCTGTGGAAAATGAAATGGAACCTTGACTTAGTAACAGTGGAAGGAGTTGAGGGTTGGGATGTTTCACAGTCTGGAAGTCAAGTGTTTGAGAAAGAGTACTCTGTTTTGGCAGTACCTTTTAGTCCACAATTAAAATGAGGGAAATTGATGTCATTTTCCAGTTGATTTAACAGAGGTTTATGGGAGGATGTTCTTTAAACAAAATAACATAGACGGACGGCTTCCTGATTCATTTCCTGATCTTACCTAGTCAGGTTTTTAGCAAGATTTTATGGAATGTTGACACCCCTGGTTCCTGTGGGAGAGCTCCATTACTTAGCTACTCTTGCAGTTCTGAAATAAGCACAAACTGGGCTTTTCTGAATCAGGAGATGAATGTGAGATTGTGGGTATGAGTTTATCATTCCTGCTCATGGGGACTTCATAACGTAGAAGGGAAACTTAATGGTTAAAATGCATTCTGCTGCATACAGAATAGAATTCTGAATAGCACAATGGAGACAAAACGAAGAGTACTGTCTGCCCAAAGGAGTTAGAAGGGCTTTGCGAGCTCGAAACACTTGAGTGGAGTCTTAAAGGGGGAGTTCAAATCCATCAAGCAGAGCAGAGCCAGAAAGGCATTCCTAAAAGGGAGCAGTAGCCCAGGAAGGCAGGCTGAAGCCTGACATCTTCAGGGAAGAGCAATGATGGCTGAGTGTTGCTGTCATCAAAAAGATGGGTAGTAATGTGTTTGGAAAGACTCATTTGATAACATGGATACCATTAGTTGTTTTTTTTTTTTCTTTGTAGATGTTGGGTAAACATCAAAGTCATTTAAACAGAAAATTGAGAAGCTCAAATTTCTTGTTTTAGAAAAAAAATAATATTGGTGGAAACATAATAGCAGAATTAGTGAGGTAAGAAAGACTAAGCAGAAAACTCAGAAAGAAGGCTATTGTGCTAATCAGGAGAGCATGAAAAGAGCCAAAGCAAGCCACAGGTTTGGGAAAGAAAAGGGAGCAGGGATTAAATTAGTCTTTTCTATGGGACACTTCCAACCACTGATTACCCAAGGAGGAGTGTTATAAAGAAGGAGTGCATGGGCCACTAGTCAGACTGATCTCTTTAGATGAAATTTTACTAGTTTAAACAATCTCTGTCACATCTGGAGAACCATAAAAGGAATCTGTCTTTGATCATCAGGAACTTGGGGGGTCACTGTGACTTTGAAAGCCTGGGATTTAAAATAAGAGTATTGCTTTAGGAGAGAGAAAAATGAGTGATCTTAGATTCTCTGTTCTATCTGGATTTCCAGAGGGAAGAAACTGCCTAGTTAAGAGTAGGATTTAGGTAGTTAAAGAAAACCTAGGGTATCGAAATCATACAGTGACAGAGAACACTGGAGCATAATGGGCACGTCAAAGTTCCCAACGGGCTGCTTTTAACTTGAAGGTAGGGCCATGCTTTCACTGACTACCTAATATTTTCCAGGACCCCGAGCAAAATTCAGCATTTATCTTGGGTTAAATCTGGAGTTTTTGTAATTCAATAAAGAACTGTCTCTTAGAGAATCGAGCCAGCAAAGAGTACAGCATTATGGAAACTGGAATGCACAAAGAGAAAAGTGTGCCTTTGGGTGCTGGCAAAACATAAAGAAACTAGATGAAATCTTTAAGTAAACAGAAGGAGAGCAATGAACTGTGGTAAATTAACAGATAAAAGTGTTGTAAGTGGAAGGGACTTACCAAAATCCCCTTCTCAACTTGGCCTGCACAGTCATCTTGACATGACATAAATACCTGTAGGACGTGAATAACCATTAGAATAAAAGGAAACCTGGCACAGGTAGGTCAATTTAAAGGGAAGTTAATGACAGACGACAAGAAACAACTGGTATAAGGAAGTGTACGTGGGAGAAGAAGAATAGACAAGGTTACATGGAGAAGACAGAGAATTGTTATGGACTAGATCCATGAAGAAAACATTTCTCTTTTAGATTTTAAAAATAAAAACGCATGCTCATGGACTGGGGAGGTGGCTCAGTGGTAGAGCACTTGCCTGGCATGCACAAGGACCCAGATTCAATCCCCAGCACCATATACATAAGTGGAGAAAAAAACAAAGAACAGATGAAAAAAAATTTTAATTCTCTTTCTTTCTCTCTCACTCTTTAAAAAAAAAGCATGCTCATTTATAATTTATAATTATAATTCTATAATTTATAGAAGGGGGAAAAGGCAAGTGAAAAATCTCTCCAGCTGATCACCAGTCTCTTCTACCAGGAAACTTCTTTCAAAGAGTCACAGATTAGCAAAGTCTTTTTAAAAACCAATATACAGGTAAATTGGACTTGTGCGGCATTGTTTGTACAGAACCCAAATATGACTGTATTCTTCTAAAATTTTATTTTTACACTTAACTATGCATTATAGAATTTCTTCAGAAATGAAGACAAAATAATTATTCCCTAAATTAGGGAAAGTTGGGTTATTCCTATTGTTTGGCAGCATAAGCCACGGGGCAAACAAACAAAATTCTTGTAGTTTTGCTTTTATATACATTTCTGTCTTTTAAGTAGAGTCAAACAAAAGGCTTCCGGGATTCCAATTGCAATCCATGGTGCCAGCCTATTATATGTCCCTTTACTGAATCGTAGTCTTCTTTAATGTCAATCATGCTATATATTTTTCTATATAGAGGTAATGTTTATCTTTCATGCATTTTCCTAGACAGTGGATATTTTTCCCTAATTGGGACTCACATTTATTTTTAGAATAATTGATTTTTATATATTGATCTTATAACCAACAAACTTTTTAAACTCAGTGATGTATCTAATGTTTTATCAAATCAGTTCTTCTGGCTTTCTACATACCAAACAACATAACATATAAAACAGTTTTGATTCATTTCCAAGGGTTATATTTTTAAAGGATTTTTGTTGGAGGAAATAAGCATATGTGAATGTGCCACATTAAATGTATAGAGATTGGGTAATTATTACAAAGTGAACATATGTGAAAATTAATTCTAGATGAGAAATAAAATGTGACATGAACATGTACTTGCACGTTCATTAAATTAGCCATTTTAAACTGACTTCTAATCATTTTAAACTGACTTCTAATCCTGTGGAAAGATTTTTTATAGTACTGACCTTAATATAACAAGATCATCCATGTATTGATCTGGGTTGTTTGAGTAAACAGAACTAAAAGAAATAGATGTAACTATCTCTGTATGTCTCAGAGTGAAAAGGAAGCATAGCTCTCTATGCTTATCTATACATACATATATATATAAATTTGTATCTTTATATATTTGAGTGTACCTCTGTGCCACCTTTGTTAAATTAAATGAATGAATGAAGTGTTAATATGTGTGTAGATCTATTTCCAAATTTATCTATTTTTCCCTTTGGTTTATTTGCCTATCTTTTGCTCATATATATTGTGCTTAGCTTAGCTATAATAACTTTATTTTTTTATTTTTATATTTTTTAAAGAGAGAGGGACAGTGATAGAGAGAGAGAGAGAGAGAGAGACAGAACCAATTTTATTTAGTTTTTCATGTGGCCTTCACTGCTCTGACACTTCTTTGTGTACATGGTGCTGGGGTTTGAACCTATGTCCTTGCACATGCAAGGTAAGCTCTATAACCACTGAGCCACAGCTCCACCCCTGCAGTAACTTTATAAGAAGGCTTCATGCACAGCTCAGGTTCTCTAACTTTGTTCTTCTCTACATGCTTGTTTGGGCTGTCTTGACCCTTTGTAGTCCATATTATAGCTTGTCTACCTGAGTCAACAAAATTTGCATGAGCATTTCATTGAGTTGGATCTATAATTAAATTTGTGAAATTGATATAATGACAATACCGAGTCTGATAATTTTTGAGTATGTTATTGAGGCTTCAATACCCTTTGTGTTACTTGGTTTTCCTATATTTTTCTTAATAGTAACTTATAATTTCTTACGTAGGTGTTGCAAATTTTCTACAAACACTTGTTCCACTTATAATTTTTTTTTAGTTTTTCCATTGTTTGTTTCACAGATTTTTGATGTGGATGTTTAATCCAATGACTCTCATAAATTTCTTAGTGATTCTGACTTTTTTTCCTGTAGATTATTTTGGCTTTCCAGTATCACAATCATGCCCTACATGAATAATAAAAGTTGTTTTCCTTCTTTTCTAGTCACTATGCCTTCTATTTTCCTTACTTGTCATTCACATTGGGATAAAATGTCTAACACAATGTTGAGAATTATCTTTCTTTCCAGTTTCAATGGAAAAGCTTTCAACATTTGTTCATTAGCTACATAATCATTATCAGAGCAAGAAAGTGTTCTTCTCTTTACAATTTTCTAAGAGGTTTTTCATCATAAATATGTATTGAAGGGGCTGGAGCAGTGGCTTACCAGGTAGGGTGGCATGCGCGAGGATGCAGGTTCAAACCCCAGCACCATGAACACAACGCAGTATTGGAGCAATGAAAGCCACGTGAAAATACATAAAATTGATTCTTTCTCTCTCTCTCACTGTCCCTCTCTCTTTAAAAATAAAGAAGTACATATTGTAGTTTTTCATGACCATTTGCTCCATCTGTTCATATGATGATGTCTACTCATCTTACATGAGGGAGATTACTAAGAATTTTTAAGTGCTAGCCAATCTTGCACTTTCATCATTAGTTTGATTACATATCATTAATGCTTATCAATACTGGATGCAGTGTAATTTTTATTCGTTTTTGTTTGTCATATATAAGATTGGTCTATAATTTGGCTTTCTTTTAATTCCTACAAGTTTCATTATTAAGTTTATCTTTGCTTCCTAAAAGAAGTGGGGAATGGTTTTCTTTTCTGTTCTTTGATAGAAGTAGATGTTCTACACCCATCTCCCTGTAGCTAATAGTAGTTTCAGTATAGAAATCACCTACTCTATACAGGGTATTGTTATGGATTGAAATACTGACATGTTCCCACCAAATTCACCTGTGGAAGCCTTAACCCCCATGTGGCTACATTTGAAGATAGGGACTTTTGGGAGGTGATTAAGAGTAATGAGATCATAACCTTAGGGTCCTGATCTGATAGGACTCTAGATCTTATAAGAGGAAGTGATATTGGCCCTCTGTCTTTGTTCATACACAAAGCAAAGACCTCTTTAGAAACCAACCATCATGGAACCTGGACCTTTAATTTGTTTGTTTCTTTCTTTCTTTTCTCTGATGCTGTGGCTTGAACCAAGGGCCTCACATGTGCTATGTGAGCACTTAACCCCTGAATCACATTCCCAGTCCTTGACTAGAATGTAACTCTGCTGTTAAGCCACTCAGACTGTGGTACTTCAGCCCGAATAGTCTAATACTGTCTTTAGGATGTAAAATCAAACGGACCGGAGAATTTGTTTTAAAAAATACATTCTTTATATCCTTTTCTATGATCTCCTGCATTTATTGGTATGCTTAAATTTTCTGCAATCGTAATAAAAATAGTAAATTATACTATCAGTAAATCTGTTACATTCTCTAAATTTAATTTTTAAAAATATATTATATGCTAAAATTTAGATTTTAAGTTAATTTTCCAAAATAATGCTTCCATTGATCATTCACTGGGTGGTACTACTGAAATATTAATTTAGAAAACTTGGTCTCTTTGCAGCCCTATGATTCCCATGTTTCTTCTTGAATTTTTAGTTTGTGCCTTTGACTTATTTCATGCAATTTTCTCTAATTATTATAATGGCTTCAGTTAGATCTCTTTTTTATCTCAAAATAATGGATAACAGAAAATATATACTATTGGCCAGGTGCAGTGGCATGTGCTACCTCGGAGGCTATGACAGGAGGTTTGCAAGTTTGAGATCAGCTGGGTAACTGAGTAAGCCTTGTCTTAAAAGAAAACAAATCAATCAAACAAACAAAAACCCTGCTGGTTATGTTTCTCAGTGGTAGAGTACCCACCATACACAAAGCCTACGTTCAATCTTCACTACCACAAATATATATATAATATATATACATAATATATATTATATATATATATATATATATATATATATATATATATTAAACCTTTTCCCAAAGTCAAATATTTCCTCAAAATGCTCTTCTTGCCATTTTCGAGGGGTACCTTCACTATTCTCATAGGAAAATGTATCCACCTGCCAGCTTCCCAATTTCTAGATTTTATTTCCAAAAAAATTCCTTCATTATATATTGGCCAGTGGCACCTAAAATCACACACCCACCTACTTCCAAGCTTGACCTTTTTTTACTCTTCCTCTCTAGAAGTAGACTATTTGAGCTTCAGGAATTGGTGAAGATTTAAAATGGAGATTTAACATATGCAGTAAGATTTGAGTCTGGAATTTTTTTTGTAAACTATTTGGAATGAAGTTACAAATTTAAGAAGCGTGTCCCTAGATAAGATGGCCGAGGAATATGGTACGTGGCAAGAATGGGAGAAGGCCTAGGACTGAACCATGACTGGCCTTAACACTTAGAGTCCAGGTAGATAAGTGTGCACCAAACTGTCAAAAAATACACGAAAGAGTGACATGGAAGTCGACAGAGGAGAGTGCTCTGGAAAGAGGCCATTTAAAAACGCTGAGCAGTCAAGCGTGGAAAACGTCCAGTCATTTGAGTGTTATTAGGGTTGAGTTCATAGTAGAAGCCTTTTTAATGGCATAAAGGAATGGAAACCACATTGGAGAAGGTGAATAAGAGGACAGAAACTTTTAGAAGCAAGATGTATTAGTTACTCTTCTGGAATTATAATGTGATGGACAGGAAGTAAGTTAATAGCTGGAGGGAAAAGTGCTTGTTTATTTAATTATTTTTACGTGTGGCTTTAGACCATGATTTGCAATTAATTTCCCTCTTGAATTTCTTTCAAACAGAAATCTTTGTCTCTATCCCCTGTTCTGATCCACCTCCGACACCACTCACAACACTGTCCTCTGCTCCTACCTTTACCACGTTCCTGTTCCAGGTTACCATCGTTTTTTAACAACACAGTGTCAAGGATTCTCGGAGAATCCTTGTCCGCTCCTCCCCTCTACTGATGGATTCTCCATACAAAGCCAGTGTCATCATTCACAAACACAAATCATATCCTCCACACCCTTAAAGTACTTTGATATCTTCCCTTTGTCTTAACAGAAGGACAAAATTTTCTTACCTAGTTTGTTATATCTCCTGTGATATGGTCCTGCTTTTTTCTCTGACCTCATCCATCTCTTGATATTTCCCTACTTTACATTCAAATGACACTGATTTGACTTCAATTCCCTGAATATGCTAACGTTGTTCACCCAACTCTAACTTTACAGAGAGATGGAATCAGGTCCCTCTCGCTAAATACACTTTCTTATCTTCTCACAGATTCCTCATATAGAGGAAACAGTTAAAAACGTTTTCTTCATTGTGTTACCAATACATCTTGTGCTTAAGTAAAATAGAAAAAGGGAAAGGAAGAGAGGAGGACAAAGAAAAATGGAAAAAAGCAGAGAGGAGAAAAGGCATTAAAGAAAGTTTGATAAAGAGTGAAAGATATAAAGGGGGATACGATTACCATTTTTTCTTAATAAAACCCAAAGTCTTCAATGTAGCTCTATTTTTAAAGAAAGAGGAACAGTGAGAGTGAGTGAGAGAGAGAGAGAATCAATTTTATTTAGTTTTTCATGGACTTTTGTTGCTCAGACACTTCATTATGAAGGTGGTGCTGGGGTTCGAACCCATGCATTCGTGCATGCAAGGCGAGCACTGTAATCGCTGAGCCACAGCTCCAGCCCCTACACATCTTGAAAATTTATCTCTCTACTAAACTTGAAATTCTCTTCTGAAAATTTGTCACACATTTTCCAACACATTCTTTCACCTGTAGTCCACACTTGAACCTGGAAAACTACATGCATTCACTGCCTGTGGAATAGCCTGAATTATTTCCTATATTCTTTCTGACCACTAGAACTTTGAATTGCTGTTGCTTCTACCTAGATCAATTCTTCCCAAAGTCAAAATCTTCTTTTCAAATATTTCCTACTAAATATGTGTAGCAGCTTAGATTTTCCTTCCTTCTTAAAGTTTTTCTGTACAGCACTCTAGGGAAGATTAGTTTTATGGGGATAAAACAATAAAATTGTTCTTGGTATGCTGTGTGAGCTCATTAAATGAGAAGCACCATTATTACTGTTGTAGTTGTTACTGTCTTAATATAATATTTGGAGAGATGGAGTGAAATATGTTTTGTTTTCTCCTAAAATTAATTATTGAACTAGAAAGGGAAATTTAGAGTTGAATTTTATTAACAATTAGAGGCCAAAAAGATTAAATAAATTCCATTAACCAAATTCCTATTAGTTTTAAGCCAGTCTGACTCATAATTAAACGCACATTAACAATCATTAAGAAATTTATTGTCAAAGTTTTTTTGTGATATTTGCTATATTTTTTTAATGTCAGCCAACAGATATTACGGCATGATTTTATGTTTGTGGGGAGTTTCCCAAGATTAACTACACTGTTAGTGATGAACATATCCTGGGTACTCAGAAAGGGAGGAGGCTGGGATGTATTTCTTTGAGACCAGACAAGGGACAGGGGAATATATTAATCAGACAGTGCTGGATTCATTACAGAGTAAGAATCTTCCTCTTGGAATCTATGCTTTTATTCAACTGAGGAGACAACTTCAAAATCCTTCTTATTGGCTTTGACAAGAGATGGTTTTACAAACAATGGCACATCTTTCATTTCCTTCCGAAGCAATTAATTATATTTTCTTTAAGAAGGCCATGCCCTGAAACAAACAAAAAACTAACATAATTTTGATGATTTTATAAGCAGGTTGTATGATAAAAATTCTTTGTATATCTGTATATCTGACACATGTTTCCAAGTTTTAAGGACACTCAGAATTGACATGGTTAATGCAAGAACATCTCCAATAAAATGTAAGCAAATGGTGGTTGGTTAACCATAAATCCATATTGGGGCTTTTCTACAAATATCAGAACTTTAGACTAATTTCAAAATATTGAGTTAATCATGGTATGCAGCATGCCCCATATTTTAATGGAAAGGAAGTAATTTATTCATCAAATACATATTGCATTTGCACCATGTGAAATATGCACACACATGTACACACACATACTTGAGTTGCTCATTCTGCCAATGAAAACAAACATCTCTGCTTTTCTGCAGTCTAAGTCTACTATATGTGGAGAGATTAATAAGTACATAAATAAATCATACCTGTCAGAAAACCCTGAGTGGCATGAAAAAAATGTAAGCAGGGTGGGAGGGGAACAGGAAGTGCCAGGAGTGGAGAAAGCTGATGGTTGAGAAAGAATGCGAGGGAGGACTCTGATGGAGTGGATCACACCTGTAAGGAATGTTGTCACTGGATACCTGGAGAAGGAGCATTCCTGAGGGCAGAGCAGAGCAGAAGCAGAGACCAGGGATGAGGTTTTGTTAGGAAACTACTGGAAGTATGACCATAAGAATGATTGTCCATGCCAGTGTAAAGAATCATGTCAGTGGACTTGTGGGGGATAGAGGAGATCGAAAAGTGGAAGTGCTGTGTTTGTAGATAATAAACCATCATGAGTCAACAGGTGGGCAATGCTGGGAAGGATGGCTGAACTAGGAGCTATTTTCATTCTTTTTGTTTTTGTTTTTTGGGGATTTTTTTTGGTCCTGATTAAATACAGGGGTACTTAACCACTGAGCCACATCACCATCACTTTTGTATTTTCTATTTTGAGACATTATCTGGCTAAGTTGCTTAGGTCCTTGCTAAGTTGCTGAGGCTGGCTTTGGACTTGTGATGCTCCTGCCTCGTCCTCCCAAACTGCTGGGACTACAGGTGTGCACCACCACTCCTGCTTAGAAGCTAAACTCTTTAAGGGATAAATAGAGTGACCTTGAGCTTCTTAGATGCATAAAATACAAATCTGATATAGTCTGCTAAAATGATTTTCAAAGCAAAGAGTTTTTATGTAGGTGGTAGGGGTGGCCTGCAATGAGCAATTTCTGGAGAAGTAGGGAGGACACCTGGTTGGAGAGACCAGCAGAGGAGAGAGCCAGGGCCAGGGATTCAGGAGATATGAAGAGAAAATGATCCCCATTGAGAGGGTTGCAGACCAAGAGTATTTTCAGAGGTAAGACAGAGCTAAATCAAAGCAACAGAATGAAGGCAGAGAGTCAAAGTTAAAGGCACTGTGTTTTGTGGGTAACTTACAGCAATCAGTTACAAAATATTCAGTGATTTGTCAACCTCAAAAAAGATATTTTTGGTTTGGCCTCCAAGGTTCAATTATTTTTTAAATCCATACACACAAATCACTTATCACATGTGTTCAGATTTAGAGGCTGAGATACAAATGATGCCAAGTTTTCACAACTAGTCTGAATGTAAAATACACAGAGACTTGGCTTTGTTTCAATTATAGAAATAACTATAAACATCCTATTCAACTTAATTTCATTTTTCAGAACAGGGGCCATAAGCAGGCATGAACATAATTTATCAAAGTGCATGAAGGGAAAAATGGAAAAAATGCAATAAAAATATCCATCTGGACAGGACAAGAAATGATACTAAGAGGACTTTGGAGAGTTTCTACCCTGATTTTTTTCTAAATTCCAGGAAGTTTTTTTTGGAGAAATGGTGATGTTTGAAAACAGCTTCATTTCTGGGATAGGAAAG
>PVKS010013423.1:0-50866 GCA_004027875.1 Aplodontia rufa | reverse complement strand
TCAGGTCTTCTGTAATTTCTTTTTTTAGTGTTTGATAATTTTCTTTGAATAGGTCTTTAATATCCTTTGTAAGGTTAATACCCAAGTATTTCATTCTTTTGGAATTGATGGTGAATGGGAGAGATTTTCTGATTTCTTCTTCTGCGGCTTTGTTGTTGGTGTAAAGAAATGCTAGTGATTTGCTGGAATTGATCTTGTACCTGCTTACCTTGCTAAAGTCACCTATAAGGTCTAGGAGTTTTCTGGCCGATGTTATTGGGTCTTCTAGGTATAAAATCATGTCGTCTGCAAATAGAGATAACTTAACTTCCTCTTTTCCTACGCGAATACCTTTGATTTCCTTGTCTTGCCTGATAGCTCTGGCAAGGGTTTAGAACAAATTATTTTTATTACAGAAAATAATTTGTTAACTATATGGCAATCTTTGATACTTTATTTCTTTAAAAATGAATGCACTGAAATATAATTGAACAATTCACCTTTGCAACTGGGTTCCAAGAATCCAAGCACACATTTGTTTGACCATGAAATCTTAATCTTAAAGCGATGATAATGATAAAGGAAGATGGCTTGGGACTGAGTACTGAAGAACATGCAAATTTACTGACAGGTAAAGAAAGAATAAATAGCAAAGTTTTGGGGGCCATTATGGGAAAGCATTCTATGTTCTTTTCAGGAGATAAAGAAATTAAACTTTATTCCTCTTGCCTGCCACACTGGTCTTCTTACTACACTTCTATTGCTTTGTCATTCTTGCCTCTTACCAACCCAGGTCCCTAACCTTTTGTTAATTCCCTTGAGTCACATCTCCTCTATCAGCTACTTGCACACAGATCTGCATGTCAGCCTCTACTTTGGGCCTTAAAGGAAAGAACCAAAGAAACAGAAATATTACCAGAGGAGTGTGTTCGTGCAGAACCAAGACTACGTCAAGAAAGAAGAAGGAGGAGTTTTTACTCCTGCTAAAAAGCTGAAGAAGACAAGAACTGATTTGGTAGTATAGAAATCATTGGTGATCCAAGAAAGAACTAGAATAATGGGGATGTAAGAAAGATTGCTTAGATAGTGGCAAAGTTGTGTCTGGGTTTGAAGAAGAGCTGAGAAATTAGACACCCACTGAATGGAGGATGTGGAGTCCAAGGAAAGTTTTGTTCTGATTTAGATTTCTTTTAAATGTGACAGAGACTAGAATGTGTACGAATAATTGAAATGATCCACCAGGGAGAAGTAGAAGAAATTGCAAAGGCTAAAAAAAAAAAAAAAAAAAAAAAAAAAATATTGCTACTTGAAACATTGAAATAAACCTAATGTTGAAAGAAGGACTGCTTCCCCCACTAAGGGGAGTAGTGAGTAGGTGATCACAGATGTAGATTTAGTAACCAAAAGCTAAGGTAATGCCCATTATGCGGTGTCTATGTTCTTAGTGAAGCATGAGGCAAGGTTATGTGCTGAGAAAGGGGGTGGACAGTTGGAGGCACTGCAGTGAGGGGACATCACTTAGATTCCCATGCTGAGTTCTCATTTGAGACTGCTGACCACTAATTCCCCGTGATCCCAGCCTGCTATGTTGTGAGATTGCTGCCCAGAAGTTCCGTGGGTGCTGGGTCAGAGAAAGTACATTGTCGGGTACTTCATTGTGGTTTCCAGGGTGGATGCGTGGAATAAGGAAGAGCTCTGGGAATCGAGGTCATTTACAAGAGTCATTATAGAGAGGGGCTGTGGAACATGAGCTACTGAAGGGAGGGAAGAGAACTCCTGAGGGGTTGGTAGATAAAAATGAATTGATAAGGATAACAGATTACTGTTCTCTGTGAGGTCAGAGGATTGTCGGAGTGAGAGTGCTCCCAAAGGACACAAGGGGTGATAAAGAAGTAGGATCTATGAGAGAACAGGTTTGCTTGTGGTGTAGTTTTTGATTATGAACTATATTGAGCATTTCAGTTCTTCAGATTTCTGTGTGCTGTGCTGTGTGGTATGGCTATGTGGGGATAATGTGTGTGTTAGTATCTTAGAACACCGCCTTTTTCCTTTTCTTTATGAATCAAATGCCCTCCTTGTGTATGGGATTTTATCACCATATAACCTGATTGTGGAAGGCATCATGAATCCAGTGTAGGGTTCTGAGGCTCTGGGAGTCACGCATGCCCCTTTCTGCATTACCACTGGACTTCAAGGACCTACTAAATTGAGGAAAACTGATACTGAAAACAAATGTCATTACTGCCTCATAGGAATTTAGAATGTTCAGTCTCAGTGACATGTCAACTGTTATCTTACATTCTCTATATCCCAACTATTAAGAGGTTTGTGTTTTCTCCTCTGCATTTTTGCATGAGCCTTTGACTTAAATGGCTTCCTTCTATTACCTCATATTCTTCCTTCAAATACTGTTCAAACACTATTTGCTGTGTGATGACCAACTGTCCATTCCCGATCTTTCTTTCAGACTTGCTAGTTCATTCATCCTCTGCCTAAAGGGAATTTTATACTTTAATTTTTTTTGTTACTGTTACAATAATTTGTTTATATGACTGTCTCTGTACTTGACTGTGAGTTTTTAAAGGCAAGAAATATGTTGATTCATCTTTGCATTTTTAATGCTTAGCCTAATTCCTGGCATATTTTAGGTGTTAATCAAATATTTGTTTTAAAAAATTAAGAAATATACTGATGAATTTCATTTACCTTTTTAAAAAGCTTGCAGTTATCACTGGCAACCATCGTGCTATTAAACAGCATAAGAAGTTACAAGCTTATATACTGAATCTTTCATTGTTGAGTGTCGGAAGAAAAGTGTCACAAGACACATTTTCTTAAAGGAGTAGATCTATAATCTGGAATTTGTAACTCCTGAGCTGTTGTGGGCTGACATGGCTCAGGAGGTAAAAAGGGGTGATGATGCAGTATTTCCCAATTTATGAGAGTATGGAGGAGCTGAGATTAGAATGCAGAATGGCAATCAGATTAAAAGGGCTGATGAGATCCTAAATACATCCCTCAGGCCGCTGGAGAGCCCGGGGGAGCAATCTTGGGAGGACTACAGGCTACTGAGGGAAGGGGGAAACCTAGGCCTCTCACTACTAAAATAATAAGAGAAAAAATGAAACCCACTTATCTGATTTTAGAATTTTATCTGGACATAGAAACCTTCCAATTATTTATTTATACATAGCGATACCAAGCTCTAGCTACTGCCATTCCGAAGGGAACTCTTAAATAATCAAATAAAATGTTAAGGTTTCCTACCAGAGTTATTTGAAGGGAAAAAAATATTGCAAGGGCTTTTGAGATAGTCTTTTTGTAATAACATTTTAAGTGGAAGAACAAAAAAATAATTTTAATATAGAAAAGGCTTCACTTTTACTGAACACATTTCTATTTATTTTTGGTTTTACACAAGGCCAAATACACTTTTTATCTTTATGTTGTGGAAAATAAAACATCGTCTAAAAGAGAAAATCCTTCAAAAAAGTAGATTTTCACTCGGACAGAGTTTAAGTATTTATATATTCTTATTTGTAACTTATATTAAGCACTCATTTTTTATTATTTTAACCACTTATGTTTAGCACACATCTTAGATACTTGCATATGATGCCTTTAATGGAGCCAATATTGCAGTAACAGCAGCTTAATTTTGACTGAAAAAATATATTTTCTTTTTAACATAATAGGTTAAACTATTAAATCTGCTAACAGATTTAGGAGGATTATGGGAGAAATGATGGATATCTTCCCATATAAGGAAATTAAGGGAGATAATGATTCACCAGAGCCATTGCCAAAACTTAGGAAATAAGTAACTCAGTCTAGTTTTACAAAACAAGAAAACAATAAAACCCCAACAAACAGACAAATTAATGAAAGAAAACACAAAATTAACCGTATAGATTTGAGTGCCCCATTACTCAAATAAGTACATTTTATCCACACACATTTGTTTCTCTTGATTTTAAGCAATTCTACCTTAAGATGGAAGGGGTAAAGCATGTATGTGTTTTCTGAATATCTAAGAATGTCGTTAGATTTAAACAGGGAACAACGCAGGGGATAGTAAAAGAAAAAGACAAAAGAAGTGAAAAGCAGATGACAAGAAGGAAGAGAAGAGAAAAGAAGGAGTGAAAAGAGTGGGACATGGTTGAGATTTGTGGTTCTAGCAATTACTTGCAAACTCCACTAAGTCTCTGCTCACCTGTCCCCAAAATAGTTGAGATATGAACAGAAAATCTCCTGATGATGATCAAGTAAACTGTTCATCTTGAGTGTCACAGAATGACAATATGTATAGAAGAGCTCAGAAATTAAATGCTATGTGCAGTGGAAGCTGACATGACAATTGCCAAATCTTCCAACCCGAAATGCAAAAAGTAAATCTCAAATTTTGCAAGCATTGGAGTAGAAAGAAAATTAAAAATGAAACCCAAGACCTAAAATAATCTCTTCTGATTTCCCTATTTCTAAGCAAGCTAGTGGTCAACTTCCTTATTTCAGCTTGTCACTTCAGATCACTGGCTTTCTGCCCCTGTGCATATTCCCATCATTTTTCAGTTGTGGTGTCCCTGTACTATGCTGTTTCCATTGGCTACATGTTGCTGCTTTCTACCAATCGCCAGGGCACTGTCCGCTGTGCTGCATTCACTATCTCTAGTGAACATTCCCTTCAAGGTTTTTCCATATCAATTTTCTGTTGATCTTCCAAAATGACTGCCACTTGCCTCTGGAGGACGCATCCAGCACCTTCCTTAACTTCTCCCCCAGTGGTCTTCAGCTTGCCTCCTCTCCAGTCTCTCGGTACATGACTAGAAGTGGTGTTCAATCAAACTGGCTGTGGAAGCTCTGAAATACCATTTACTGCCCAGATGCCCTCTCCCTCTGTATACCTCTGCTCCCATGGGACCCCTCTACAGTTCCTCAAAGTCCAGGCGCTAAGGGTTGAGCACCCTGCTCCAGCGCCAGGGGCATCAGTGCTCCAGCGAAGCACACCAGCCATGCAGCGTTTTGAATGCCAACCTCACCTATGACCACACACACAATTCTACCAACCCAAGACTACTTCACCTCTGAAATTACATGCTCAGCTCCTACCTAGCACCTCATTAGCATCTGTTTTGCTTATTCCTTTGATCTTTTCCCCTTCTACCTTACTGAGCCCCACACTCCCTTGAGCACTCCCTTCTCTATCAGCGTCCCTCTGACTTCACTAACTCTCTACTCAATCTTGGTCTATTATTTTAACTCCATTCTATCTAATACCTCTTTTCTTTTATTGCCTAGTCCTTTTTACCACATCTGCTCTGTAAAATTTAAATTAAATTAAACTCACAATCCATCTTCTTTGATATTACAACCACCCAAGCTTCGGAGAGAGCTAGAGAAAATCAAATAAGCACACATTTGGTTCTGTGCTTTAGTGCTGTCTGGTGGCTTTTACAAGTCACTGGTCAAGTCCCTTGCCCCTTATTACTTATTCCAAATTCTTTGCATGCTCCTGTGGTACCTAACCTGCCTTCCAGAATAGCCCCTTTACTTTCATAAGACATTTTACTCCAATTTTAGAAAGAAACGTCATATTCTCAGGCAACAACTCATTCCTCTTTGTCCTTGGCAACTCTGGTTTATGGAATGTTGACCATCTCTGGGTTCTTCCTCACAGAGCCAAAGGAAGTTTACCCCTGTTGTCCAAGGCCAAAACCCACACACGATTTTTTTCCTTTATTTCATCCTTTCCCTTTTCCTTTCAGATTCTTTCATTAATGATTTTGTCTTTCTTTATTTCCACTGGATCTTTTCTCTAATCTTCAATGTATTATCTTACTTAAAAAGGAAAACCTAATCCTTTCCCACCTTGGACTCTTCTTTCTATCATGTAGTTTATCCTTTTACACAATCTTTTAATTCCTCAGTTCCCATATTTTTCTTCAACCTCCAGAAGTTGAAGTCATTGAAACCATTCAAGTTCAGGACACCAATGTCTTCTTACACACAATGGGTCGATTTTGGTTTTTATTTTACCTAATCTTCTTGAAAGCATGTGATCATGTTGACAAATTCTTCTTTAGCTGTCCTACATATTTGCCAAACCCTCTGCTTGCTTTTCTTTATAAACACTCATTAGCTTTTTTTTTTTTTTAAGAGAGGGACAGTAAGAGAGAGAGAGAGAGAAAGTCAATTTTATTTAGTGTTCCATGTGGCCTTTGTTGCTCCACACTTCATTGTGTGCGTGGTGCTGGGGTTTGAACACATGTCCTTGTGCATTCCAGGCAAGGGTCATAACCGCTGAGCCACTGCTCTAGCCCCACCACTCATTAACTTCATCTTGTACATCTATCGATTAAAATATTTCTCTTGATTCTGTTAGTCCTAATTTCTTTAATTATTTCTCTTGGATGATCTTATCTATAATAACATTTTTAACAATTATCTGTGTGATTTTTTAAAATCTGTTTATGGAATATTTCCAGCTAGCTAATGATGATATTAAAACTAATAATATTCATTAATATTATTAGCATTTATTAAGCACTCTTTTCAGTCACTGTGCTCAGGGTTTTTCTGATATTAACTATTCTACTCAGCAAAATTCCTGATCCCCCAGACCCAGCATACATTTGAGAGGGGAAATAATTTGCTCAAGTCACACAAAAATTAAGCGAAAAATTAGGCTGTAAACCCAGCTTATATGACCCCAAAGCTCACACTTGTAACCACTTTAATGAAGCTTACACATCTAAAATTTAATTAATATCCCTAAATTATTTATTCCCCTGTATAATCTGTTGGAATAAGCATGCAATCATCTCTAGCAGAACCCAAAAGCGAAAACTTAAAGTCATCTGAGGTCTTTCCCTTCTCTAAACAGTAGGTGCCAAGTTCCAAGTACTGTTAAATTTTTGCTCCTTTTCCTTATATTTGTATCCCATGGCTAACTCCTTGTTTAGTAGTGGTCACATTATTTCTCTCCTGTCCCATTGAAAAAGCTTCTTTATTGGATTATGCATCTCCTTCTAGTCTTGGTACCCTCCACTATATCCTCTAGAAACTATTTAACTTCTTAAACCACGTATCTGATTACATTACTCCTCTGATAAATTCCTAATGACTCCCCATATCCTGCAGCAGTGTTTCTCAAAGTGAGTTTTGTGTATTACCTTCCATCAAAATCACCTAGAAGGCTTGTTAGCAAACAGTTTCTCGGGAACCAGCCAGGAATTCTGCATTAGAATTAATGGTGGTAGGATCTGGTCTCTGGATTTTTAATAAGCTCACTATGTGATTCTTTTTCACCCTAAAATTTGAGAGCATTTGGTCTCCAGATTAAGTTCAAACACTTCAGAATTGCTTTTAACTCAATCTGACTGACTCTGGCTTATCGCCCTCGATTCGTCCACTTCCCTCACCTACACTCTGCACTTCAGGCATAGGAAACTTTTTCAGGTCCCTCTGTATGTTAATGACTTGTATATGTTTTGTCTTATACCTAAATGCCTATCCTCTGGGTGTCCAGCAGGTTGCTGTGTGCATCTGTTGAATAGCTTGTGAACATGTGTGCTAAATATCTTGAGCCTGGAGTCCTCAATAGAGCGAAAATTTCTTCCAAGACTACAGGGTCTTGGAAATGCTAGCTATATAGTCATGGGAAACAACTCATTTAGAAAATATTATTCCAAGTTCAAGATTTGTGACAAGTGAAGTTATAATTGAGAAAATATAATGAATAGTAACTTTGTGCATATTTCAAAGGCAGGTGCTTATATCCCTACGAGCACTTTTCTGTGGTTCATTAGTGATTATTTGGATGATGATTCACATAATCTTTTAAGAAGGAAATTTCATATTTGCTGGTATCTCTACCAATGAGCACACCAACAGAAGTGGAGTTCAAGAAAATGATTTTGGTTACATATGGAATGCCATAATTAGAGAAGTGTTAGAGGAGAAATTTAATTGAAATCTCCAATATACTGACTTTTCAAATCCTCTATAGCATGATGAATACAGGGAAGGGAGGGAGGCAGATAATAATCTTCAAACATTAAATGTTGAAATAAGCATTACTCTTTAAAATAATTTTGTGTATAAATGTATGGCCCTGCCTTTATGGATGGGGAAACTGTGCTCAGAGATAACCCAAGACATGAAAAAGTCAGTTAGTAGGCAAAAAATCTGGAATTTAAATATAGGTCTCTTTAATCCTTTCTTCTATGTTTATCTATGTTACCTGACTTCACAGCACATGTATATAGAGATTTTGTCTTTTTTTAGAGAGAGAGGGACATTGAGAGAGAGAAAGAGAGAATCAATTTTATTTAGTTTTTCATGTGGCCCCCGTTGCTCTGAGATTTTGTTGTGTACGTGGTGCTGGGTTTCGACCCACACATTCGTGCATGCCACGCAAGTGTCGTAACCATCGAGCCACTGCTCCAGCCCCGAGATTTTGTCTTAATAAGTAAAAATTGCTTCAGATATATTTTTTCCCTGTGGTGAGTGGAAAATCTTCTAATAAAAATTATTTCTACCTACCACATAAATTAGTTTGTTTCTCTCACTATTTAAATTTTAGAAAAACAACATAAGGATCATATTTTAAAAATCTCCCTATTGGACCTTTAGGCCTTCAACAGCACAGACACAGGTAATAGATTACATACTACTTAATGAGAGAGTCATCTAATGCTAGTATCTATTTGCCAGATTAGTTACCTGACCAATGATGACACAAGAAAATAAAATCGAGGGTTTAAAAGCATACCTCTTTTCCAGAACCCACTCCCTTCCCATGCCCTGCTTCCAGGAAACGGGGACAGCTGGTTATCCATCTCATTTCCCTAACAGTTGCATGCTGACTCTGTCACCAAGCTGTGCATTTGCTAGAACAGTTGATTTTCTTCTTAAGACTGATGAAGAGAAAGAAAAGCACCGCACATTGTTTTCCTTAAGGTTCATGTGTGTGTGTGTGTGTGTGTGTGTGTGTGTGCGCACGCGTGCGCGTGTGTTTGTCCTGCGCAAGTCAGGGGAAACTATTAGGAGAGACCCAGATCTCTTTAATGAGCCTAGAGGTAATGCAAAATTCATGTGCTTTCACCTGCAGCTGGGCGAGACCTGGTGCACAAACAGAAACAGAGGAGGTAGGAAGGGCCTGTTGTTTATAATTTTGCTGAAGCGGGTACCCTGGCTGCTACTGGGCATCCTGACCCACTTGTTCATTTTTTAGGAAGAAGTGGATACTTTCAATGGGAGAAACTCTAGCATCAGATTTGCTCCTTGGAGCATTAATAAAAGGGCTCAGTTAGCTTCATCTCATTATTTTACTATGAGTATTGACTTTGGCCTAGAGTCATGTATAGATAAAATGGTGCAAGGGCTTGTCCTAAGTGATTACTCAGAATTACAAATCATTTCACGTGTAACTGAATACTGCAGTCTAGCTGGCACTCTGCCCCATGTTTCTCCCCCCTCCCCTTTCTCTAATAGGAGCGCAAATCCAGCTTTGTCTGAAGAGGCAATTAATCTTATTCACTGAAAGCTGAATTTAAATTCACCAGCATGTGGAGGACATATTTGCCTATCACACAGAATTAGTTTAACAGAGAATTTAGAAAAAAAATATTAAAGGTCTTGGCATTCTTGGACAGGGAAAAATCTCTCATAGGTACATTCCTTTATTAGCCATCTATGTGTTTGCGATAAGCTTCGTTTTGTAATCTTAACTCTATTAGGTAAACTGGGTTTATTTTATATTTGTAAGTGGCTGGTTATATTTTATTTTATGTAAGGAAACCCACAAGATATGTGTGTTTGGAGGAAAATGAACATAAGGTGGGAAAGATAAATTTTAGTTTTCTAGTGATTCTAAAAGGCTATTATTTTTAAGGGCACAGTTTAGAAATGATCAGAAAAATAAAGGGACACATAAAAATCCCAGACAGCCTACATACATCCCAATCAAATCAGATAGAAGGGTAAGTGTTAAGGTATGAAGTAGACAGCTCTACCAGCTCCACACTGGAGACTATCATGTGAAATCTGGTAGGCAAATACTGTTTCCCCAGTGTTTCTACTCTTCTATATTTTAACAATTTTCCCCTGAGCAAGACCTCAGACAAAATGCTGAAGAAAAAAAAAAAGAACAATTTCCTGAAGCAGTTTCCAAGTTCAAGAGATTTGGACATGAATATGATTTGATGCATGTCCATGCTTAGTTAGAGATCAAATTCCCATAAGGTCAGAAAATACATTTCCTCCTGTTTCACACTTGTATTTAACACAACACTCCTCAAAAGCTACATTATGGTACTGGCAAATATCAAAACATGTAACTGTCTCCTCCCCAGTGAAAGAGAGACTTTAATCATTAATTAAAAAAAAAGTATAGAAGATCTTGTACGCCAAATAATTAATAGTGGAGCATAAATCTCAAGGGTTTACTCTCAGAGTTAAAAAGGTGTTATAGGCTTTTCTGTTGCACCTTCTCCAGTTATGATTATCTAATATTCTTGGAATTCACTTTCAGATATGTTCACTTCCTTTGCTTCTTCCAGTAAAGCACGATTGAATATGTAATAATGAGATGAGGAGTCGGGGAACCATGGAGCACTTTCCAAAATTTGTCCCAATGTTCTGAGTCTTTTTATTGTTGGTGGGTGTGGAGTGGGTGTGGTATGTGCAGGGAATCTATCAGATTAAGTGTGCCTAATGGTCACCAAATGTCATGGCGTAACCATTTAAACTAAGCACAGGGCTGTAAAGTCACAAAGCTTTATTGCCTTGTCAAACCATTTGCAGTGCTAAACCTGGCAATTATCCTTAAAGGTAACGATTTGAAAATTCAAGGTTTTCACATTATTGCTAGAAAATATTGCTTTATGTAGTGTCAGTGCCATAAAGATAGATTTTTGGAGTCCCTGCGTAAACTTTGCATTAACTATAATGTTAGAATTTAAATTGCGCAGGATTGAAATTCAAAAGCCCAGAAACATGTATTTGCAAATAAGCACTTGCAAATGTTCCAGGGCATGCTGAAGCACCGAGCGTATAGCAGTGTCCATTTGTTATTTGTTCATTTTTTGGTCAGCTCTGGCACTGTACGTTTGGGAAATGTCCTCCTTTGCAGCTACTTCGATTACTTTATTGTCAAATCTTCAGTGTTGTAATTATTTGACCTGGAAAAATATCAAAGATAATAAAAAGGTGAAAACGAGTTGTCAATGATTTTTGTTGCTTCTCAAAGTATATGAAAACATTCTAACTTCATTCTTCTCTTTGGGCATCACGTGAAACACAAACTCTCTAGTGGAGGTTAAGTGTGGAATCCACTTGCTCTTCTCACTCAGCTTTTCAGATTCATCAGCTGTTCTTTCCCGTACAAGGTGAAGCAGCCCTCGATCAGCACCCTTTCGAAGGATGAGTTCTTTTTTCTATAACATAAAAATTCAGCACTCCTTCAAAACATGCAAGATTCTGCTCACAGTTCTTAACGAGTCCTGAAAAAGTAGATATATTTCTAAGTACTCCCAAAGTTTGTCCATTGATGATCTATTTGTCAGGGTAAAATTAATTGTAATTTTTATGAATTTAAAATAAATTTTCCACAATCATAGCTATTTTCCAGATGCACCTTTTTAGTGCAGGTTCCGTTATACCCAGTTAAGATGGGAAACAGAGACCCTATTAGTTCTGTGTGTGTTAAATAATTCACTCAAAATTGAAGAGATACCATTTAAACAAGGAAATTTTGATTCTGAACCCCATGCTTTAAACTACTATTTTTCTTCTTTATAAGCTACAGAAAGCAATTTTAGTGATCTAATAAATTAAAGTGACCAAAATGGAAAGCAGAAAGGGTTCTCAAGAGAATTTCTTCCCATAACTTAAAATCAAAATCTATAGATTCTTTCAGTTAGTAAATGAAGGTTTTCAGTTTATTCCTTAAAACTCTTGCCCAGCAGTTCTAAGAGTTCATTTTCATAGCCTAAGATAAAGGTCAAAGAGGACTTCTGGGTCCACAGCCATAGAGCAGGGAGTATCTGTTCAATTCAATTTGAGGGACATTAGCATGTTTTAGATTGCAATTCATCAATGAACTCAAAATATCCCAAAGACTATGACATTTGTTTTGTCATATAATAAATTTGAAGCAAGATATCTTGTGATTGAGAAATAACAGCAGTTCAGTTATATTAGCTAATATCCAGATTCAATTCCTTTTCCCATTCTGTCATTCTCAACATGACAGCTGTTACTGCTATTGTTCTCAAAATGTCCATCCAGCTCCAGGTATCACACCTCCATTCACCAATACTAGATGCAGAAAAATGCAACTGCTTTTATTTTGTATATTTTTGACAGATAAATCTGTCTTAGAAGGAAGTGTCTCCAGAACATTTCTCCTAACACATATGGTCATGTAGATCTTCATCACATGTTTATCCCCAAACCAACCCCTGCCTAGGGGAATGGAACACTTCTTCTGGTTAACTTTAGCACGGTAACAATAATTCATCAGAGTCATATTAGGAAGGTCCAGAACAGGTTCAAATTTCTACCGTGACATTACTCTCAAAGGTGTGAGCTCCCCTGGAAGTCTTTCATGCCAAGTCAGCATTACAGAAACAAAGGCCATGGGAGACAAGAGTAGAAAACTGGTTCCTCTTCCAGTGTCCCTCCAGCACCCTCCAATAACAAAGATTAACCTGTGCTGGTTGGCAAGAGAGAAGTGTCCCAGCATCATAAGCAGGTGACGAAGGGTGATTTTGGAGGTGAGAGGCAGTAAGTTGGTAACTGGCATGGTTGGGTTGGCTGTCAAATCATAGCTCTTTGATATGACTTGATATGATATGCTGATGACACACGTACCCAAAAAGGTATTGTGAAAACAAAGGTTTTCTTACTATTTAGCTGGATAATTTACTTCAGAAGCTATATTTCAGGTTTTGAGAGGAATAGCAGTATTTTTAACTCACAGGATTATATTACAAGTCACATATACATTGAGAAACTTACATAAAATATGTAATAATATATATATGTATATACATATATATATACATATATATATGTATATACATATATATATATGTTAAGATAATTGAGAATGAAGTGGAGGGATTTTTTTTCCTAGAAAAATCAGTGACTTCATGCCCAAGTCTAAAGAATAACGAGTTTCCAGAATCTTAATGGTTTAAAATAAGTTGGAGAGGGAATATCAATGTGTTCTGGATATTTCATTTGAAGTTCTGATCTCCTGAAGTGTGACCTAACTCCCTTGGTTCTTATGGCTCATCTGAACAGAGTAGGGGCAACAAGCTGAGGTCTGTTCATCTACTTAGCGAGTATTTGTCAGATATCTCCATGTGCTGTGGGTTGTACGAGATGCTGTAGTGGGAGTGAGGAATGAACAGCAGTAAACAAGCCAGGAAAGTGAATAAAGCTCTACATGCACTCTTCGGTATTTGCACTGAACAAATCAGGCAGCCCCTGCCAAAGTCAGTGAACTTTAATGCACTAATATATATGACTTCTTCAGGAGATCCAACTGGAAATAGATGAAAGTGATTTGTGTTGTCAAAGTTCCAGGAACCATAACTGAGTGCCCTTAAGGATGGGAAGGAACCTTTCCCATTGGGAGAGGTTCCCATCATATGTATTTCTCAAGCCATGAAAAGATTACAGAGACAGGTCCTTTTAGGTGACTGTCATTGTCACCAGTCATCTGATTCCATAAGATGGATGAGAACCCAGCGTTCCATTGAAGGAAGGCAAATTTAGCCACATTATCTAAATAGAACCATATTTCTATTTGAAAGACAACTTACCTTGAAAAATTTGCCTATATAGTAAACTTATGACTTCTGATGAGGTCTAATGAAGTTGCTGCTTATCCCATCCACTCTCTGAACCATTTTAAAATTAAAAAACACTCAAATTTGCATATTCATAATGAATATTCAATAAAATATGCCTTGGGCCCTGAAGATTACTTCAGAGAAGTTCCTTTTTTTTTTCGAGTAGCATCTATATCATTAGAATAAGTAAGTTGTCTTCTAAAAAGACTATTTTGACATCAAATGGATGGAGATGGACAGAATTATGCTTAGTGAAGTCTCCCAAGCTCAGAGACTTAACGGCCGAATGGTTTCTCTCATCTGTTGATACTAGAATCT
Organism: Aplodontia rufa; assembly: GCA_004027875.1. Classification (NCBI taxonomy): domain Eukaryota; kingdom Metazoa; phylum Chordata; class Mammalia; order Rodentia; family Aplodontiidae; genus Aplodontia; species Aplodontia rufa. Next base: position 36,707 of record PVKS010013423.1, on the reverse strand, counting down.
ATGTTGAAGCAGTAGGACAGACGGCTGACCTAACAAAACCTCAAATTGAATGCCTTTCAATGCAACAGGGGTGAAAGCTCCCTAGGTAACTTGGAGGTGTAGGGAAGGGGATGGGGAGGGGAGAGGGTATACGAAGAACTCATAGGAGTCTGGTGATTGGGAAGATGGGGGAACCATCCCAGAAGCTGATGTTATTCCTAAACTAGATACCCATTTAACACATGAGTTCTTCTGGGGGAAACTGCAATAGATGAAACCCATAGTAGCTTATCTATGTGTTAGCATTACCCCTGGTTAACAAAGTTTATACACATTGATTGCTACAGTTTTGACAATGTTTCCCCCTCATCTGTATCCTGTATTGCTATATACTTCTAATAAATGTGAAAAAAAGGAAATTTTAGGTAAAAAAAAAAGACTATTTTGAATTCTCCTGTGTATCATTACTCAAAAATTATTGACTAGACTTTTATTTTAGAGTGATACCTAATGTAAGTCTTTCCCCCTCTATATCAGTACCTGATTAATGACTAATTTGATAGTGATTGGAAAAAAAAAAACTTGTTGAATGCCCAGAGATTGGAGGAAAAAAAATATGGAGAAATGGAAACTCTACCCGACTGTCATATGCAGTATCCAAAAATCAAAAGGGCAGGGGTATGTGGAAGGGGAATGTGAGAAAAGTGAAGGACTTGAAGAAAGAAGAAGTAGAAAACAAAAAGAGGAACCCATATTTTTCAGAAATCTCAATTATAAAAGTTGTAAATTATAAAAGTTGCCATTATAAAAATTGTAAAGATAACCACAGAAGAAAAGTCTGGATATTTATATGGAAATATACTACACTAGGCACATTTGATATCTAGAACTGTTAATGACCAGATTTAAAACAATGTACTTACTGGTAAGTTGTATTGCATTTTCTTACTGCATGAAAGATATGCCTTGAAGGACTCTCGTTATCATAGTTTGGCTGATGTTGGTGAAAGCAATCTGACAAAATAACTACACTATGAGTCAGACACTAAAGAAATATAGAAAGGTAAATGTAGCTATTTTCTCTCAACTCTATTCTTACTTGATGGCTGTCTTAGTCTGTTGGGGCTGAAAAAATAGAACATCATGAACAAAGTAGCTTACAAGCAATAGAAATTTATTTCCCACAGTTCTGGAGGCTGGGAAGTCCAAGATCCAGGCGCCAACAATTAGCCTTTGCTGATGACCTGCTTTGGGGTACATAAATGGTGACTGTGTCTTCATTGTGTTCTCCCTATCCCTAAGTGGTAGAAAGGCAAGGAGTCTCTCTTGGACCCCTCTTGTGAGGGCACTAATCACATTCATGAGGGCCCCACCCTCATGACCTAATCACTTTTCACCTCTGAATACAGTCACATTGGTATAGGATGTTGAAATCCGTATGAATTTAGGGGGAAATGCCTTCATACTACAGCAGTGACCTTATGGAGAATATGATTGAACATACTGCCAGAGCGTAGAGTTGCCATTTTCTGTGGAAATACTCTAAGCATTCAACTTCATGATACCCAGTGCTTATTATTGTCAATTTAAAAATGCATTTATTATGCTCTGGTCGTGTTAGATTGGCTGAAGGCAAACATAAATGAGATATAAATCCTGCTTCCAAGGACCTTACAGCTGGATGGACCAAATAAAGATTTAGGCTTTTGTAAGAAGAAAAAATAATCAAATGCTATGATTATTAGAGCATCTCTGGCTCTTAAGAGATTTTCTATTGACCTAAAAGTGTGACGACAGCATATGATTTACTAACAGTGACTTACTGATGTGATTTACTAATTCAACACAGTAGAGCCTTTTGAGTTCTTTGGCATTGGATTTTGGGATAATGTTAAATTAGGGGTAAATATAGGAAAAGTAATGCAAAAGTGATTATTTACTCTGCAATTAAATTTGACAAATTTTTAATCCTTTTCCATTGCACACTAACACCAAATCAGATATTAGCAATCCTAGCCCAGTGAATCATAAAGAAGTCAGTGATACATATTTTGAATGATTCTGAGGTGAAATTGTGTGACTGAGATGGTGCCAAGGGTCCGCATTGATTAAGAGGTTATTGCCTCTATTATGTAGACTTGGGATCTAAGCTCAAGAGTTTTATCCTAGAAGAAGAGGGAAAAAAAACTGTTTTAAAGATTTAAAAGTTATTTTAGATGACTTGTTTATAGATCTTTGAGATGGAAAGTGCATATTTACAAGTTGCTTGTAAATGCATTTTTAAACACTTTAGAAAAATCTGATTAAACAGCAATCCCTTATTAATGTAATGCATCTATCTTATGTTTTTGAACAATGGCGTTTTCTTACTTCAGCATTAGCTTAGAATATCAAATAGAAATTGTATGAATATAGGGCATTAATTCTAGATCCTGAAAATTATGTAGTCTTAATGGTGGTGTAAATCATTAAGTATATGTGGAATGGGGGGCTCTAAATAAATAAATTTCAACCTACAGAAACACAAAAGTGTTCTCAACAAAAGATTAACAAGATGAAAAGCACTCTAAAGTTATCCCTGTCTGTCTTATTTTTTCCCCCTGTCTTTATAGCCTCAGAATGAAGTCCAATGTGATTTCAGCACTGAGTACATTTCATCTTGCTTTTGTAGGGCTGAAGAAAAATATGGGATAATATAGTACATATGTTTAGAAACTACAGCCATTTGAGGGTATTTTTATAGTTCTATTTTAAAGTTACATTGTATTTTGTGGCAATTTCTGGTCTTTAAGAATATTGACTAAAGATGACTCCTTATTAGGAAATCAATATTTCTTTCCTATCACAGAATTCATACATAGCATATGCCTGCTGATGGTACATAACAATTATTCCATAAGTATATATTGAATTAATTGTCTAAGTTATAAACAATGAAACAAATCTCAAACCAAATGTGGAATTGTCTGTTTTTGATAAAAGAAATAAACTTTCACTTAAGTGGATCTACCTCAGGGTAGATGAGTCCAAATTTGCCCAGTGATGCAGGCACTAAGCAATTTAAAAGCATGTTTATTTTTTTATTTGACCTTAGGAGTCAATGATCCCCACCTGGCTGGTTAGAGTTCAATAAAAAGGGAATTCTGAAGACTTTCCCTTTGTTAGTTTCATGTTTGAAGTAAACACCATGAACCTTTTAAAAATGTTATGATTTTTTCTTAAAAACTCACTGATATCATAACTACACTAATAAAAGCATAATGTATATTATTAGGTCTGAACTCTTGGCTGTGGGTATATGTGCATTTCAGAGACGGTCTCTGCAGAAGTGTCATAAGTGACCATTTTATAGATAGATAATGTTCTTAATCCATAATTCTTTATTGCTGATGGTTATTGCATTAGAAGATGACCCTCAGCTATTAAGAGTCAGTTTTTAATATCACAACCATTTAGAAAGGTTAATGGACTTGGTTTTGCGACTTAACCTTTGGATACTGCAGGTTGAGAGGTTATATTTGTGCACTAAACTGCCAGAAAATATCTACTTATTTCCATTTCTCTATGCACTTTCAGTGTTGTGGTTTTGTAGAATGACTTGTTTACCAATCAAACTGAAAGAAACTCGTGTGACACAAAACGGGCTTCCAGAGCAGTAAAATTCTTTTAAAATATACATTTCATATTTGGCTTCTATTATTTTTCATTCAGACACAAGACTTGAAATGTGAACAGATGTAACCTAAATCAGTTGAGGAATATTTATTATTATGGCTGTTAAAAAAATAGACCAAGATTATAATCACAGCCTTCTTGGCTAGTTTGAAAAGTTCACATGCATTCTAACAAGGAATTGGTCATTTAGAGAACCCATGAATCCCTTGTGGATGATACCTGTCCATACTCCAGAATTTTCCAAAGAATAAAATAGGATCTTGATTCAGTTAACTGCATTTCAGAAATCTAATTAGGGTTTTTTGGCCATCTGTCATGTATTTGGCCACCTATTCTCCATTTTCCTCAAATCACTTTATTCCCTTTTATTCCATTCAATGTGAATGAGCTTGTGGAAGGAAGATTCTAGGCACTTCCCTTTCATCACAGAAGCCAGAATCTGAGTGTCTAAATAGCTACATTAAAAGCCCCCAATCAATCACACCTTCCTCTATCCATGTAGTGGTGTCTCACCTATGCACTGACTCAGTTTGACTTTGTGACTGGTTTTGGCCAACAAGACATAAGCAAATAATGCAAATAAAGGTTTATAAAGTGCTTGTACACTGACCTGCCCTCTATTACTTGTTGCTTTTAGAGCTCAGTCACTATCTGAAAAAGCCTAGGCTATGATGTGTGACAAGAGACCCCAGATCCAGTGCCTTTCCTACAAAACCAATAATCAGACCTGAGAGTAAGGCCATCCAGAACCAGTCTTGAATAAGATGTTTGTTTCCATTCCATTATCTAACACCTCAATGACCCTCCCAGCTTTTTCATGGCTTTCCCAGAAATTTACCATTAATTAATTTTGCTAGAATTGGTGTCTTGTGCACCCAAGACCCATAAATAAAATCAACTCCTAAATCAGGCCTTTGCAAAAATACAGAGATTACTTGACAATAAAACAAAACCACCAAGGACATACTTGTACCCATGCCTTTAGAAGTTACTCTAGGCTTGTATGATTATGGCAGAATTAACCCCCAAATTATGTATAACTATAATCCACTAATAAAACATAAAGAAATTAAACTCTGAGTGAATATTGTGCATAGTAATTTAGTTTGGTTATTGAACATCCCTCACCAGGGAGTATGGTCAGAATCTATTAATGAGTTCATGGCATCAACTTAGCTACTTCTGGGCAGGAATCTGAATTTCCATTTCCCATCTACTTACATATATATGTTTTGTGGAGTTGAGCCTGAAATTTATTCAAAGAGTTTTATCATTTAAAGACTTTATGTCATGTACAGCTTTCTTCTTCCGTTCCAGTATTTTCTTGTATTTTTTTTGTATGTATGTGTGCATTTTGCTTTCATGCCATGTTTCTACATTCTGTACCCTACACTGTTGTAGGATTTTGCTCCTGAAAACTGCATCACCACACGGCATGGGCCTCCCGGCCTTGTCTCTAGCATTCCCTGCTGTTGCTTTCCCGTTCATGGTTCTGAGCTCATCAACTGCTTTGTACTCTCAGAAACTTCATGTGCAGGCCATACTCTCTATTTTGTTGCTGACAGATTAAAACATTTTCCTGGTGAAGATTCTATTTATTTTCCTACTGGTAGTAAGGCCTGGTTTTGGGCAAAGATTAGCAATACCCTTTTTCACTTCAAAATAGTTCCTGATAACTTGGGTTGAATCACCCAAATGAAATAAAAAGTCAGATAATTGAGGTGATCAAAAATATGAACCTGGGAATTAGAGTTTTTATTATTAACTCATCACTGATATACTACATGAATTATCATAAAAATATAACATTTTTTAAGCTATAACTCTTCTCACAAGTTGAACTGGACACTGGTTATTTATAGAAATATCTGTTTTTACCCCCATAAGGGCAGAGTCTGCACCTTATTGTTACCACATTGCCTCCATTTGGTTCTGACCTGGTGTTGATGGGTTGCCAAATTGTGGCGTGTGTGGTGTGTGTATCTCATAGTGAGAAGACTCAGGTTCTCAAAGACATAAGCCATGGACCTGCTTTAGTCACAGATGATGCTCAAAAAAATGTTCAGACTTTGTGTTAAATGAAATAATTCTCCAAGATTGGGAATTACTCTTCATAATAGAACAAAGAAGACTAGAGTTTATGATAGTATACAGCCACTTTCACAGTAAAAGAAAAGAAAGGAATTCAATCACAAAGGATGAGGGGCCATGAAATGATACTGAAGAGGGATATGAAATCTAAGATCCAAGAGAAAAGGGAGATGTGGAGGTTAAGTAATATTTCCTTTTTTTCCCCCCTCCAACATCACTCCACCAAAGCTATCACAATCTATTTCAAGACTGTAAATTTGGTATTTTATACATTAGAAGGTACATTCAACTGACAATACTAGGAAATCCATTTTTACAACTTAACAATTTCTGTCAACATTTAAAAAATGCTTTCAGTATCTCTTTCTTGGGAGACCCATAAAGCTGGCTTCCCTGTGTGTGCGAGGTTTCCGCTGTTTGTTCATTCTTTAACTATTTTTCCTTCCATTTCGAGGAAAGCTATTGGCCATTTTCTCACCTTGTTTGGCTTTGGCTGTGATGCTGGGTGAGTCAATATAATTAGGTGAGAGTTTTATGGGCCCTCAAAGGCTAACAAAATAATAAACGTGGCAGTTCAAATAATGGTGATCATAGTAGGTCAGGCAAAAAAAAAAAAATAACTAAAAACACAACAGAAAGCAAATAAAAATATTTGGACTGGAATCAAAAAACTCTAGTGTTATTTGAACTGGAATTGACAAACTCTAATGTTATCAGTTTAGAAATGCATTATATTTTCTTACTCTATATTCTGTATCACATGAGAATATTATCATTCTATCTAATTTGTTACCATGTTTTTAAAAAAATTAATTTTTAATGTATGGATTCTGCTTACTAGGGAAAAATACAGACTCATATATTACTGCAACATGAGTCTTTGTCCTTGAGATTATAATTTATTCAAGGCTCTTACAAAAGCAAACCTATTTCTCTGAATACTCTTAAGTGAAGAAGTCACAAACTTCTTTGAAATGCTTTTTCCCCTTCTGCTTTTAAAATTCATGTGTATTTATTATAGAAAATTAGGAAATTATAGAAAAGTACAAAGAAGAAAATTTCAGTTATCCACTGTCTATCTACTCCAGGCAAATAAATGCCTACTCCTACTCTTTTGCTTTACGTCCTTCTCGTCTGTCTTCTGTGACTAGATGTGCAAATTTATATGCACCTTTACAAGTGCAATCATGCTTCTTGACTGAGTGATGTGAAAATTTGACAGTAAACTTGAACGCTTAGAAAATGTCCACTAATAAAATTCAAATGGAGGCCTTTATAATTAAAACATGACAGACATCTAGTACATTTATATACAGCTGATATCTCTCATTATTTTGATCAGAACCAGTAAAAAGATTCAACTATATCCTACATAAAATGGGGGGGCATCTCCGATGGCTGCAGAAATAATGTCCTACAAACCGTTTTGATATTTATTTTCCAGCACCTTTTAAGTTTTCTGTCCTCTCACCCAGCCATTCGTCCCTCATGAAACTCAGCCATTACCTGTAACCGGTGGAAATGAAGAAAGATAGAGCTCACAGCATTTTCCCTTCCTATTTCATTTCTTAAGCACAGCTTTAGCTTTATTCATTTTTCCCGTCAACACTTGGAAATGTGGCATCTGAAAGATAACAAGGCACAGTTCCCTAGCACGGCATGGCCTCTTCTCCCTACCCCCCTCCTTACTGCTAACTCTTTTGTTTGTACAATATTCTTTTATTCTGAGCAATATAACATTTTAGTTCTTGTAATAAATGCCTTCATGTGGAGCAGTTCAGCTAAGAGAATGTTATTAGACTGTGCTCCCAGGCAGCGCACCGCCACACGATCAATACAAAGCCGGGCCTCAGCTCATTCCCTCTTTGCTTAAATTCCCTGCAAATGTGCAAGAGAAGCAGCAGAGGGTGTCATCAATCACAGGCCACCGTGACATATGCTGAAACCTGACCAGGGCCGAGATGTTTTAATAAGGCATCCATTAAAACCCTCAAATAAATTGCAATTTGAAAACAGAACATAATACCAGCCAAGTTTTCCTCATCCATCTTGTGGCATGTCATGTAATGTAATTGCATTGTTAATTTATCCAAGAACTTTCTCAGTACAGTGTTTCGTTGGCACTGCTTAATTTCCCTGTAGACTATTTGTGTGAGTGTGTGCGTGCGCGCGTACGTGTGCATGCGTGAGTGTGTGAGATAGAGTAAGAGCAAGCAATTGGAGGAGAATTTTTTTAAAAAGAAAGAAAAAAGATGGAACATTGGTATTATTTCTATGTGTTTGTGTGTCTGTTTGTGTGTCCATTGGTTCCTTGGAGAGAACAGTCATGTTTCTGCTTAATGTGGCATTAGGCAGAGAACTAGTCGGAAATTTGAAATGTTTGACATTTTGTCAATGCTCTCTGAGCATCCCAGTGCTCCTCACCGGCTCTGGCCTACAGCAGGATCACCTCCTTCCCTAGCTCACCTTGCCATTGGTTTCTGCTTCTCCAGAGTGGGCCTCACAGTGCCTGTGGATCCCATCAATAAATATTGACCTAAGTGTGTAAGGGTCACTTAAGATCACCACACAATGGCACTCAAAAAGGGACAGGACTGGCTTTTGTTCCCTAGCGCTTGGGTCATATGTGAAAAGTTTTGACAAGGGTTAAAAAAAAAAGTACATCGCAATCAATTGAAGAGAATGAAAAAGTAAATCTGTGGAATAATATCAGAGATTAAATAGAAATATATATATATTTCAACTTAATAAAATATATATATTTCAGTTTTATGTATATATTTCAATTTAATATAATATATATTTCAATTTTATATATATATTATACACACACACACACACACACACACACACTTGGAGGAAAGATATAGGCAGGCAAGAGCTCATATAGATTTCTTTGTCTTCTAAGCATAAATCTAAAAATAAGTAATACAGTTATTCATGTAGGGCTGCATCAGCAGATTCTTCACCTTTATTTATTCTTCTGGGTTTCCTTAATCAATCTGTTCTCTCATTTTATATAAAAACCATTGGAAGGCAGAGGGTGAATCCATCCTACACCTTCCATCTATATCTAGGATGTCACAGTAACCATGATGCCAATCAAATATTGGTTTAAACCTGTCAAGTGTCTTTCGAAGGCCTACTGTTTTGAAGTGATAAGTTGTTGAACTAACGACGGGGGAGAGAAGACAGCATGATAAAATGGAAAAAATCCACCATAAATCCATTTGTATAGTTGCTGTTTTACTATTAATCAAAAGCAAAATAAATACTTGAGATCCAGCAAGACAGGAAATAAAATATAAGTATACTAGACAACAAATTAGCAGCCATCCTCTCTCAGGGGGTCCTTATATGTAAAATTGTGTTATAAGTTGGCCTGAAAAACGTGGTGACATTCAAATGTGCCACCTGCATACAAGCCATTCTTGTCTCAGGCTCCTACTTATCGCTATGCAAACTATTAGACCATCACTGAGTATGAAAGGTGCCAAGGAAAGCCAAATTAGTTTGTGATTTCTGCTAATGGCTGACCTTTGTTATTTGGATCAGGTGCTGAAATTCACTTAGTCAGAAAGGCAGGAGAGTGGGGAAAACTCCTAAAATAATTTCCTCTCCCTACAGAGAAGATGCCCGGCTACCACCTGCCCAATAAATGTCAATTGGGTTATTTTTTAAAAAATAAGGAGCCTGATTCAAAAGCATTGGAAGCTAAGTTGAGAGGGGCAAGGGAGCAGGAGTGAAATCACTTAGGGACATAAACCAACAGCAGCAAAGCTGGAGCAAAACCATTGACCATTAGGAGAATGGACAGTGCTTTCCTGGGTTCTTTGTTAACACCTCAGCACTGAAGGATTCTTGAAGCTTTATTGAGATTTGAGCTGATTTATTATGCTTCTTAGAAATCGTGTTTGCTTTCTTATAGTTGAAAATATTTTGAGGTTTAGCTGAAATTTGTTTGGAATTGAGAGTGTAATACCCCAAGCAACATTCAAGGGATCAGAACCAAAAGGAACTGGAATATACAAAAACACTGTTTCTCCAGCTCCACGTGAGCCCGGGTTGCCAGCTTTCACATGCTTCTAATGTTAGCTCAAGCTTTCTGGCAGTCCCATTGTGAGCTCCATTTCACAAGCATCCTCTACTATTTTGGCATTTTAATATTGGGCTTACTTCTTTTTATTTCTTTGTCCAGAAATACAGTCATTTTAAGAACGGCATAATTATTATTGGATCCACTCTTTTTTTTAAGTTCCTGCTTGAAATGAATTCTTTCTTGCATTGATATTTAGCTGCTACCCTTGAAACGCATGGAAGGAATAGAACACTAAAGACAGAGGACATGGACCTTTAATTCCTCTTGTGTATTGCAAGGGCAAGAATGAAATGTCAGTTCCCAAGGTGATTATATAGTGAATGCTGGCAAGAATGGAATAATTGTGTCCCACCCAGGGTGTAAGAAATGTATACATGGGAAGATAAAATTGTACAGGGACAGACAATATAGGGTAAGCACATGTACAGCACAAAAGAATTCAATTGGGTGGATGACACAGGTCCTTGGCCTTTGTGGAAATCAATGCGCTGCTGTTCAGGTGTCTTTTTGAAAGCACAGGGACTTTGAAAGGATAAAGACTTGACTCTCTTATCCACTGAGGTTTGCTCAAGCTAACCCTTGGATATTTTTTAAGAAAGTTGATTTGTTTTCCTTTCCCCCAGCTTCCTCGAACTCATTTACAATTCCTGCATCTATTGCGGCCATTAGCTATGTGTGCCATTATTTAGCCACCCTTGTTGTAATTAACTTCTGCTTGAATTGCTTATGGGCCTCACCTCCCTCCTTAACTTCAATCTGTGACCCCCTGTTTCTAAGTTAGTTAGTGAAATTGTATTGGGTACACTATGGCTAACCTTTTCCCTGCTGCAAAACTACCTGAGTCTGAATTCAATTTGAGGTTTCATCTTTGTACAAAATTCCTTGCAAACTTGCATGAGAAATCAAAGCCTGATCCATAAAAATCTTCCAGCAATATCATTCTAATTTCAGAAGCCTGGTGAGATGAAGCCATGTGTTATGTTATAAACACCCCAACAAAAGAACTGTGATCTTACCATGTTATTTCTTTCTAAAGAAATTTGTAAATGTTGTTGATTCTGCCTCACCATTTGGAAACTCATGCATGTGTTACTCTTCCAAACTCCCTGCTTTAAAATCCCCTAGAGACCTGTAAGTTCTGGGTTTCTTAAAGAAATAGGTTACCCTCACCTCTACCCCCCACGCTCCCCTCTCCTCCAAAAACAATCCCCATTCAAAAATGCCAATAAACTAACTCAGCCACATACAATGATATTGTCAAGAAAACCTCAGGAGAAAAACCATTTAAATTTCATGGCATAAATCTGAGCTCTTGGCCAACCTTCCCTTAGCAAGTGGAGAGCACAAGTCTCATGCTAATTCTCCACCAAACCTCGAGTTTTATGAAAGCTACATTTTATCTGTTTGGTTATTTGCAGTCACTGGAGAGTTGGAAAAGGAATATTAGCACCACTCACATTTTATTGTGGGAGTCACAATACTTGGTTGACCCCCTTTTCAGGTCCTATTGAATTTCCTATACAAAGGAAATGAAAATGTTTTATATTTAATACAGCAGCACATAACGAGTGCTTAGTTATTACATAGAGAGCTGCAATTTTCTGCTTTTGTTTCAGCTATTACTGTGGAGCTGAAACTTCCAAGCACATTTTTTATGATTTGTTTATTGCTGACTTTAGAGATGACAGTGAGAAGGAATGCCACCTATACGCTACCTCCTCTACAGAAGGGGCTTTCCTTTGTACTTATCTTACAAAAGACCAGCTTTTTACTGATGTTTCAGTTTCTTGTAGACAGACAAAGAAAAAGTAGTCTAGCAGAAATCACAGATTGAAGATACAGCAGTCCCCTGATTTTTCTCCCAGGTCTTCTGATAATAACAATGCTCAGAGAGAACTTTGGGCTCCTAGTGTGTGTTGGGCCCTGGTACTAGGTATATTCTCTTTGCTATCTTATTCAATCATTTCAGCAATGACAGCTGAATTAGCAAGTAGGTACTTATTATTATTATTATTATCAATCTGTTTTCACAGATGTGGAAATTGAGTCTTAGAGAGATTCTCCAATTTTTCCAATGTTACCTTGCTAATAAGTCATCAAAACTAGGAATGGAACCCAGGTCTATCTGATTCTGAAGCCTAATCCACCTCCTTTTTTCAATAATAATCGTGTGTTCTGTGTTAATCTTTTTAAATTTACTTCCTCAGCTTCTTTATTTTAAAATTTAAAATTATTTTCTTTTAAAAAGTAGTATAATAGGGGCTGGAGCAGTAGCTTAGCGGTGGCTCAGCAGTTACCGTGCTTGTTTGGCATGCTCAAGTACGTGGGTTCGAACCCCAGCACACAAAAAAGTGTCAGATCAGTGAAAGCCACATGAAAACTGAATAAAATTGATTTTATCTCTCTGTCTCTCTGTCTCTTAAAAAAAAGTAGTACAATAAACACACATGCAACTCTCAACCAAATTCACCAGTTTTGTATGTTTTCTTCTTTCTACACACACGCACACACACATACACACACACACACACACACAGTCATGAGTACATGTTACTGTGTGTGTATGTCAAATGGTTTTGGCTAAACCATCAAAAATAAGTTACTGGCATTATAAGGATTATCTCCTAAAAATTATCATTCTCTCATTTAACCATAATACTGTAGGCACTTCATAAAGATAAGCCTTCATCCAATAATGTCATCTAATGTCCAATCCACAAGTAGATTTCCTGGATTGCTCCCAAAATGATGCTTATAATTTTTATTTTTCTTCTAGAATCCAATCAAGAAACAGCCTGCCTGCCCAGCTAACATGGGGGCAAAGTAGGGGAAAGATGGGATCAGGGGGAACACAAAGCAGGGAGACCATGGAATGGCTTTGGCCTTGGCTTGCTCTGTCATTATGTATGTGTTCATGATTGTATGGCATTGATTCCCTCCTAAATGTAAGACTATCTTGAATGAATAAAAAAAAAAAAAAAAGAAAGAAAAGAAACAGACTGCTTGCCTGACTTCTGCATACACTCTCTCCAGAATATTGGATGTAGAGGAAAATCTCCAAAAGAATTATGTAAAATCCTTGCATCTAAGAGAAGCTATTACATTCATTTACATAATATTGTGAAGGTCTACACATTCTACAGCCTCTCCATTCTGATATTCCTGGAACCTATTATTCTTTGACTCTGGCTGTCTCTAGAATGGAGTGGTCCAGTGCTGCTCCTAGCCATTCTACAGTTATATGGTCTCAGAATGAGTTATGGATGCCACATTCATCCTGTTTCTGTCTTGTCCTTCTTTAAGTGAGTCTAAACTGGCCTCAGCAATTATGTTCTCAACTCTTGATGCTCCAGGGTTCAAAAGCCATTGTTGAGGGAAAAGAAATGGGGAGAAGACAGGAGGAAGAAATCAGAAATGGGGGAGAACTAGAGAGAAAAGGTAACGGAGAAGAAAAAGAACAACCAGGATCTAATCAATTAAATTTATGAACAAAGCAGCATAGTAATAAATGGATAAATGTATGTACTGAGTTTGGCATGCCTGGTACAATAGTAGGGGGTTGATACATAAGTTTTCCTTTAATTCTTAACAATAATTTGCTAGAATAGTTTAATATTACTTTCTCCCCACTTATGGGTGAAATAGAACCTTATACAGGTTAAATATCTTGTCCAACATCAAAGAAATATTGCATGGCCACTGTGCTCAAAGCCAAGTAGGAGAAAGGGAAAGAGGTGGGGCAAGAAAGGTAACATTGACAGGAGCCCAGTGGCCATCCTATATTCCTATTGTACCCTTTCAACCCATTCCATTAGTGGTCGAGAATCTTATCTTTTCTTATCTTCCACTATCACTGTATTGGTTTAAGCCACCTCCCTCTGTAATCTAGGTGTCAGTAAATTTTTTTTCTCCCAGGATCTCCCAGGCACTATCCTCTCTTCTCCAGTTTACTCCACAAGATGGTCAGAATGCTCTTTCTCAAAGGTATTTCTGATCTTGTCTCTGCCTTGCTTGAAATATTTTAATGACAGTCCATTGCTCAAACTCCTGATTCTTAACCTCATTACACATTAAAATCATCCAGAGAGCTTCAGGAAACACCAATGACCCTGCCAACTTCAGAGATTTGGAATCAGTTTCTCCTAAGAGGATAGCATTTCCAGAAAAATGGGACATTCAGGTAAATTTGAATTTCAAATAAGTGATAATGAATTTTAAGTATGTTCCAAACAAAGTACTAAACATACTTTACTTCAAAATTGTTGTTTACCAAAAATTCAAATTCAACTGAGTGTCCTGCACTTTTATTCACAAAATAAAAGTGGCTATGTGTTTATATTGCTCGTTGTTCTCCATGGGTTTTTGTGTATGGTGGGAGGGCCAAACAGCAGTAAGTTTTAAATCTCCCCAGATAAGTCAAGTGTATATCTAAGATTGAAATAACTGGCTTGTAGAAAACATTACAAATAAGATAGACTCTAAACTTCTCTCCTAGTATAAAAGAAACTTCAGAGTTTGACCTCTGGCTCCTTTTCAATATTTCCTCCTGTCTCTCTCTACAAGCCTCCTAAATACCTTGTACTTTCTTACCCTCTGTCTTTCAAAATGCTGTTTCCCAAGGCTGGGATTTCCTTTCCGATCTGTTGGGTAAACTCCTAAATCATCTTTTAGTACACAAATCTGACCTTTCTAGGCAAAGTGATTTTTATGGTCCTCTCCACTACAGGCTTTTGCGTGCATGTCCATCGCTCTGAATGCTCTCACTGAAAATTGTATGCTTTGACTCTTTACTTTTTTAAAAAAAGAAAGAGTGGACAGTGAGAGAGAGAGAAAGAGAGAAGCAATTTTTATTTAGTTTTTCAAGTAACCTTCATTACTCAGACACTTCATTGTGTACATGGTGCTGGGGTTTGAACTTGCGTACTCATGTATGCCAGGCAAGCGCCATAACCTCCAAGCCACCGCTCCAGCCCCAACTATTTGCTTTTTGCTAAGCAATTTTTTAGGTCCTTTATGTTGAATATCTTAAATTCTCATCATTTGCTACTTTGTTAATTTCAAGTTAATTGCAACAAACTTTATTATATGAAAATAGAAAATATTTCAGCAAATGTCAAATACAAATTTTGAACAAATTAATATTCATTATATTCTTAATTTTAGTATATATTACAATCTTAATCTATATTAAATTCTAAAGATAGTGAAATTGTACATATTTTGCCGAGATTCCTGTCTTTCCCTCCTATCCCCTGCCTACTGAATGAAACAAAACAAAATTGCTGGGACAAACACCTGTCTTCATGGTTTCAGAATTTTAAAAGCTGTTTATGTTTTTAGACTCCCCATCAAGTTCCTAGTAGCCCTGCAGTTTTTCCCAATAATTTTTTATACGTGTAATGTATTAACTATGTGAAATTTTGTTAAATATAATTAAAATGTTGCCATATTTTGTTTATATACTTTGACATTATTTCCTCATATCCAACAATGATACATGTCTCAAGTTCATATATTTGCACTCTATGATAATAGGTTATCATTTTGAAGGGGGGGATTGAGTTGAAGTTACTTAGTTGCTTCTCATTCTTATTTTTCTTTTTAGTCCCTTTGGGCTGCAACAACAAAATACTGTAGATTGGCTTGTAAATAATAGGAATTTATTTTTTACAGTTCTCAAGGCAAAAAGTGCAACATCAGGGTACTAGCAAATTCTGTGTCTGGCAAGGGCTCATTCTCAGCTTCATAAATGGCACCTTATAGTTGTGTCCTCACAGGCTACATGGGACCAACAAGCTCCCCAGGGCCTCTTTTATAGGACTACTAATCCTAGCCCCAGAGGGCTAAACCCTCACGACCCCATCACCTCCCAGAGGCCCTACCTCTTAATACTATAGCATCAGCGATTCAGATTCAACATTCAAATTTGTGAAAGACACAAACATTTAAGCCATAGCAATGTTCCATCTTTCCAGTGACTTCTTTTGGAATTGGAAACAGAAAGAAAAAAAATTATCTGCTATTAAAATCCTTAGGCGAAAACCTAATATAGATTTCCAGTTGAAGAATAAGGAAAAAGTCCATTATCTGAGGATGAAAATCAGGGGGGTCACAATTGACCTAAATGTGTTGTTCATATTTGCATTTCATATTTCAAAAGCAGATGGATTGCTTAGAACAAGGTAGTAACTTTACCTAGTTGAGCTGTGGGATCTAGAGAACTGTTGATAAAATTATTGACTTTGATGTATGTTTCACAAATGACCACGGGACCTCAAAACCTTTTTCACCACTTTACAAAGCAACCCAAAGTTGTAATGTGACAGACCACAATTTTTGTCTTTCGCAACATAGGGTACTCACATACTTTGTGGCAGAGACAATAACATCCTGGTTTATAAGCTTTCCCCCATCCTATATTTCCTTTTATCATTTGCATAGATGTTAGGCCACTTTCCTCCATGTACTTGAAGGGAGAGGGTTAGGTTTTTGCACTCGGTCTCATATGTATGTGAGACATATGTACATAGGTATATGTATGTGCCTGTATATATGTGTATACACACATATACATATAGACAGATATCTTTATATAATAGAGATATCTGTTTCTATAGATACTGTTCTAACTGCAATTGTTGGTTTAAATGGTTGACTTTTCACTAGGTGGCAATCTCCCTAGACAGGCTCAGACATTTACCCTATTCCAGTGCTGTGTAGTTCTTGTCACAAACTGGGTTTTCAGTATGCTAATTTGGTCAAAATTATGTTTCCCATTTGCTAGAAAGTGTCTATGTTCATATAACAAAGTTTGCTGTTATTCTCTTGAATTAAAAATTATCACATGAGAATTTGAGATATTTAACATAAAGTGCTTAATAAATTGCTCGGTTAAAAGCAGATAGACAAGGCACACCGTTTTTCATAGCAGTAATCAGAACAGTCAATGTTCATGCAAGCCCTGCATGAGTAGACAGGACCCTACAATTCACTTTGCCTAATGAACTCTGATTTGGGTGTTAAGGTTACCATTAGTTCATCCACAGGCAGGAAAGCAAATCCCAGCCCAGGGAGACAGTACAAGCAAAGACATGGAGGAAGAGAAGTACAAGACATTTATTAGGTTTGGTATGGGGTATGGAAAAGGAAACAAAGTGAAACTGGAAAAGTAGAGGTCAAAAGCCAGAGGTCCTTTAATGCCATGACTAGGAGTTTCGATTCCACCGTAGTTACAATTTTTCCTGCAAGGCAGTAGTTTAGCCCTGGATGCTCGTGTGACTTATTTGTGTTTGTTCAGTAAGTGATTAAACACTGATCTTTTTCTAGATGCAAAGAGTTTATTTTCATGATTCATCTGTCTACTCTCCTGATTTATTTTTAAGATGAACCTGTTAGAATAATGATGATAAATATCATTTACATTTGCATAGTACTTTATACCTTTCAAAACAAATAGTTTTCAAAGCAAAAATAAGTAATATGTTTTGATCCTCACAACAGCTTTGTGAAATAGATAGAGAAGGTGTTACAATTACAAAGGAAAAAGATGGAGAGGTTAAATTACCTTCTGATTCTACAGAGCAAGTAGGAGCACTAAAAATAGACCATCTCCTGCCTTATTTTCCACTCTTTTATACTGAACAAGGAATTATCATTTGCAAATAACACAGAGAACTTATGATTTTCCCACCAGTTGATCTGAGAATTCCTTGAAGGAGAAACCCCATAGTTGTTGGAACACACCCATGAGGAATCCCTCAAAATGAGTATATGTTTTAAACATTGTGCTAAAGATACAAGAAATAGGTTTATAATTTTTTTCTGAAGTAATAGGGTCTCATGATTGTCACAGTTTTGGTTTGAATGAAAAAAATTTTAGCAATTTCAAGATGGAATTTTAACCTTGATAATTTTCTTTGAATACTAGAAGTACCTGATGACTGGGAAGGGAAGGACCAAGATCCAACAGAACTAGATCACATGGGTAGAAGACAGAGTCCCACCACACGTCACAAAGAGACTAGCACAAGAGCTGTGTCTGAGGTTGGTAGGTTTAGAATATACAATGGTAATCCTGTCCTGCATATCCCTAAGTCATCTTCACATTCATATACTGCTCACTAATAAATGTGTATTGAAGCAAAGAGACCAAGGGGTAAGAGGCAGGGAGGGAGGGAGGAAGTGCTGGGGAGTGATAATGGCCAAATTATATTGTTATATTGTGTGCATGTAGAATATGTAACAACAAATCTCATCATTATGTACAACTATAATGCACCAATAAAAAGGGAAAATAAATTAAAAATAAAAATGAGAAGATATCTGAGAACTATGATATGATCTTATAAACTAAGACAATGTACACAAAAATCATGTAAAAATCATGGATTTGGAAACCAGATAAGCAAGTTAGTTTTGCGATTCAAGAGACCTAACACATGGGATCATTTTAAATTTTAAAGCAGTGATAAAGTATGTACAGAACCTAAACTGAGACTGGGACCTGGTACCACAGAATAAACTATGACTGTCATTATTGATGCAATTAAGTTCATCTGCATTGATAAGTCATAGAAACTCAATATTGATGTCTGGGATACGGGGAGCTAGATGCCACAGCATGCACCAGCCTTCAACAGAGTGAAGCATTCTGGGTCCAATGAGCCCTTTTTATGTCGTTGTCTACTTCCACCTCCTTCAATCCTTATGCTGGCTCCACTCTCACATTTTTAGATAAGGATCAAAATCTCGTTTATACTAAGGTTTTAAAATACAAGTGTAAGGTACAAAGTCATTAGGTTACAAGTTTCAATGATATCTTCCTTTCCCCAGGGATGGAAAGAACACTTTTATGGGTGATGACAGTAAAATGAATCTTTGATAGTGAAATGTGGGGCACTAAAAGCCTGATTGAAAGGAAGGCTTCTCAAACTCCTGAAACTGTGCCAAGTAGGTGGTCCCTTGGTTTACCAGTGCATGAAGTACACACCAGTTCCATTTGTGAAAATCACATTCAGAAGGACTTGGAGTCCAGTGATCAATCTGCCAGCTCTTCCATGGGATTCACGTATTTGAGGTGCATATCTTTCCTAGTTCCATGTGCCACAACTGTCTTAAGGGAATCAGTTTCCCAGTCTTTGCATCCACTTGCACTTTGGTCTGCAATGGTCCTGTGGCTGTGACACAATGCTGGCTCTTTTTTTCCTGCCTTCCCTTTAGCAACTGTCCTCTTTCTGCTTCACAAAGAAAGTATTACCCCTCCCCACTGTACCCCTAATGTGTAAAAAACTCCAGAAAGCTATAAGAAGGAAGAGTTTCTATTATCGTGATCTCACACACCTCCCGACATCAAAGTGTCATAAGCTTGCTCTTTCTTAAACATGTCTCTATTAAGAATGAGAGAGTGACATTAGAAAGGAAACAGTTTGGCTTATGATGATGTGTTCTAATTCAAATATATTTGTAAGCTAGGTGTCAGAAATTGTGATCTTTTCTATTAATAGTCTTGCCTTTTTATTAAACAATGATTGGTTCCAACTGGAGAACCCCTTGAAAGCAAGCAAAGCATTTGCCTATGGGACTTGGATGGTCAGAGCCTAATTTCTTCAAATTTATGGCAAATCTGCATGCCTGCTTTACCTTTATAACTATACACCTATGCACTACTTACCTACCTACCTAATGTATCCAAGGGTAAAAATTCGTAAGCTGTTATCAGAAGAATGCATAATGCTGTATTTTTGAACTGAGAAATAACATCAGACTTTTTTTTTTCCTTTCAAGATGTTTGTTTGATTTATTTGATTGATTAGACAATGAGAACTGGCTTTGCCAAGTAGGTTAAACGGTGAACATTTTCCAAAAATGGAATTGAACTAAATCTTTAGTTGCAAGTTTTGACAAATATATTCAAAGCATGTGATATGATGAAAACATTGAAATATGTAATTGGCAAAAGTGTATGGATACTAGCAATATTTTTGTTTTTCCAACCTTCTTCTGAGTGAATCAGAGCTAAATAAAGTACTTCAAAGTAAATGAGTAGCAAGGATAATTAATAGTTATTTGATAGGTCTTGGTAAAACTTCTTGGTATAATTCCCAGAAACTGAAGCAATGAATGACTCTAATGACTGGGTGACAAAGCCTTTCACAGGCAGGTTGTATATAATTCTTTGCTTTCAATAAGATTTAAGGAGCACCTAGTCAACATATTAGATGTTAAGCACTAACAATAATTTTTGATGACAGATGATATGATATTTTGGCACATAACCCTGAATAGTACCAAGAATGGAGTGGCAATGCTCTAACAAAGCTCCTTCCATTTCCACCTACCATTTCTGTGAACAAGGTTTCTCAGCTCATGCAGCTACAAATGAGAAAAGGCATAGAATGGATGCTGAAATCTCATTTTGGCATTAAAATTTATCCATAAATGCATAAATCGTTTGAAAATGAAAACAAAGTCATCTGTCTCATTAAGAAAAGACATCTCCAAGCTGGGCACAGTAGCACACACCTGTAATCCCAGTGACTTAGGAGAGAGGCTGAGGCAGGAGGATCACAAGTATAAGAACAGCCTCGGCAACTTAGCCAGGCCCTAAGAAACTTAGCAAGATCCTGTTTCAAAATATAAAAATAAAAATAAATAAGAGTGGACTGGGGATGTGGTTCAGTGGTTAAGCACCATTGGGTTAAATCCCTGGTACCAAAAAAAAAAAAAAAAAAGAAAAGAAAAGAAAGAAAGAAATGGCATCTCCAGTGGTAAAATGAAATTTGTTATATATAATTATTATAGAGGTTTATAACTTATCTCTGTTGTTCTCATCATTTATTTACTAATTTGAGTAACATTTATAATAACCAAATTCAAAAATGTTTTGGACTGTAGACCTTTATACACACACACACAGTTGTTACAGACAGGTAACATGGTGATCAGTAAAAGAACTCTGAGGATGAAATACATGAAATAGGATAAAATTTATAGGGAATGTGTAATCAACCTAGTTTTGAGGAGAATAAAAGAAACTCAACATTCTCAACTATTATACTATAAACTATGTACTTTGGTGTATTTTAAAATAACTTATGGTAGATTAAAATACCAATCATATCTTAGTTTTGTTGTCTAAATGTCAGTATTTGCAGCAAGACAGAAATAATGTATTTTGTGACCATTTAAGCTTGTGAAAAAATTTAAATATTGACTTAAAATAGATTTTCATAACAATTTCAGGGATGAGGAGAGCAAAATAATTGAAAATAGAAATACTGTAAAGGGAAAGTGGTAGATGCAGGGCTCGAAGTCATCTTCTCTCTATTGAAGTTCTCTAGCTACAGTCAGGTCGGTACCTAACTGTGATTTGTAAAAGTATCCAACGCATACCTTCTGCTCTGAGATCACGAATAAAAATGCACCTGGATAGCTGTATTTCAGCATGTTCTTACAGGTATGAGGTTGGACCAGAAATAAAAGACTTCCTGATGCAATGATTTTACATTAAGGTATAAATATTGCAAACATAGGCACTCAGTCCCCTAATACTTAGCTATTTTGGAAAAATAACACACATGGAGTTCTTACAGAGGAGCATCCTCCAGTTCCCTTATTCCAATGGAATACAATGGACATGACTAATCTAAAACGTAATGGGGATTTGGCAACAGTCCAAGTACACACTAACTAAAGGGAACCTGGGATGTGATGCTGTGCTGACTCCACAGAAAATCCCTTTGCTTCTATTAAGAAAGGCTGAATGAGGAGTAAAGATGAGCAGCTAAATTGTATACAGATGTTTTAAGAAATAAGATGCTCATGAATACAGATGCAGCTGGAAGTGGTCACCTATAAAGGTTTTAAAGACTATATCAAGATGTAACCTTTACTAAAGGCAGTCTAATGAACCAAATGACTATAACTAATAATAGGCATTTTAAAAATTTTAAATAAATAATTATAGCTATTTAAATAAATAGTTCAAGGTCTTACCATGTGCTATATATATTAAGTGATTACCCAATGCTGCTCTGAATGCAGTACTGCCATTAACTCAGGTGAACCTCACAACAGTATTACCCATTAGACTGCTGTAAACCCTAGTTTACAGATGGAGAATCCAAGGCACAGAGAAGTTAAGTAAACTTTCAAAGTTCATTCAGCAAAATAAGTTACAAAGATGGGGCTTGAAATCACTCTGTCTGGTTCTAGAGTCCTGAACTCTATGAAAATTCTGCTGCTGTAGACAAAGAAATTTATACTTTTTGAAGGTGGGTTTTTAAAAATATGGCAAGGGCAGATGGAGGAGGGGGTTTGGGGTAGTTTGGCCCTCTGCCTAGAATTAAACATTCGCTGATTTTCTTTTGCTCTCTTCTGTTTCTAAGTAAATTGCTCCACACACTTATTTTATTATCATTATTTCTATCTGACATGCTGTGTAAGAACATCATGATTTAAAATATCTTAATAACAGCCCAAAGAAAGGGACTTAAAAGTAATATTCAGAGAGAAAACAGATGGCCACCAAGTGCAAATTCTGAATTCTTATATTTTTGTATGGGGAGTAGATGTGGTTGGTAAAAGGTTATGCTAATAAGCAAAATGTTCTTGTATTGTTATGAGCTTATTATTTAAAAATCATTTCTGAGATCTTTAGCATGTTAAAATAGTAACCAAAGTAGATTCTACCAAAATAAACTCCATGTCTTCCTGAAGATTATCTGACTCAAGCAAATTTTTGAAACTCAATTAAAAACTTAAAGATTAAATGTTAATGATGGGATAGAATGCTTTATTCAATAAGGCATCTACTATTAGCTTATATATGAAATTACCAAGGCACTTGTGTAAACCTGAATTCTACGCTGAAGCTATTTTTAAATCCCTACAAACTTCCTGGGGAAAAAAGTTCAATAAATAGGAAACTTGAATCCAGGATCCAAATCCCTTCCCTGGACACCTTTGAGCCATTGCTTGCAATATTCCAGCACCCCAAGTTTTACTGGGGCTGGTCTCTGCTGCAAGGAAGTTCATGCCCTAGTTCAAAAGCCCCACTGTCCTTTCCTTCACCTTTTCCTGAATGACAACTGTTTCCTTCCGTTTGGGCTGTGGAAATAGTGTTTTGGGATTAAAAAAAAAAAAGATAAGCAATCTCCAAAATCCCCCACACAAATCTACCATAAGGATTTATTCTTACTCCTGGTCTGGCCTTGTTGTTATCCTCCTAATCCAGCTGTGGTGATGTATTGTACTGGCTGCCTGCCACACGCAAAGGTCTACCGTGGGACATCCTGCTGGAGGCAAGAGGCCAATCTGCCCTGTTTCTCAGCATCTGGATTGACAAGCCAATACCCCAAGGGAAATGATAACAGTTTTCGTGCATGTGTTTAAAAATGCGCACATACTCTGTGTATGCTTACATGATTGCATTTGTACACACATATGGTATCTGCACCATATATGCTACAAGTTCAGCCTGTGTATAAAGATTTGCCTGTGATCATATTTCAGGTGTGTTATAAACATCTTCTTCTGAGTCTGATATGAAATGAACATGCCTCCATCTGACTTTATGTCCCTCTCAGTCTAAAAGAATGTCGCTCACTTTCCAAAGCCCAGACTACAACTCTATCCTTCTTTATTGCATTGACCTGTTTTCACTTTGAGCATCCTCAAAGTATAACACACCTACCGACACGTAAGTGGCAAAAATAATGTTTAACATTATACTTTGTTTCTGGGTGACACATTCACACATCATTTTATTTTTATAAGCAAGTGGAGGAAATACCAATCCAAATAGATATCAACATTAACCTGAAACTTCCAGACCTTGAGGTTTAGCATGGATTTGCCTCTACTCTATAAATCACTGTCCTAGATTCTACTAAATCTAGCTAAGCAAGTTATATCAATATTTTGTCTGACAACACAGACGCAGTTTGGAAACAAGTGAATGAAAAAAAAGGTTACAAGTCCTGGAGATTCTTGGATGTTTTTCTAAATCTCCTATGCAATTAAAGAAAGCAAATTTGGATGGAATTTTAACAGATTAAAAAGAGAATTGTAATGAAGCCAGGATTTCTTCTTGAAGAATTTTACTCAAAAAGTGTCTGGGATAACTGTGCACTAAGATAGAATGTGTACTTTAGAGGGAAAGATAGTGGGAACAAAGGTAAGGACCATATAAAGGAACATCTAAAATAAATCTTTCCTGATACAGAGAAGATTATTTAAAGGCCTGAATATATGCTGTAAATATTTTAAGTATCATGTAAAATAAATCAGCTAAAATCTTTCAACATATAATCTCATCCTCCCACCCTGCAAATCTCTGTATTTCAACACATAGGCATTCCTCTTAATTATTATATTGCTTTAAATCCCCAGACTTTGTATTTTAGAGTATAATCTGACAACAAGTAATTTTGTTATGGATTTTTTTCATCTGGAAAATGTTTACCATAGAATTTTGGCTTTGCCAAGGACCAACACTTGAATCTCATCCATATGCCTTATTATTCATTCAGTGACAAAAAGATACACACAGGTTACTCTATCTGGAGTTTCATTCAAATAGACTTTATGTCATTGTGAACACAATAGTCCTCATATTGAGATAGAATCAGAATAAGAAATTAGATTTTAGGTTGGAAAACTTGAAGCAAACCTGAAAAACATGAGATTTTTAAATTTAGGATTCGGTATAACTTAATCATCTCCATTCTTTGCTAGCACAGTTGTATAAAATGGAAAGGCCTCTCATTTAATCTTTCTCACATGTCTGAGTCCAATTTAATTGTTATCTCCTCCAAAAAACCAGTTGTGACCCTCCAGTGGAGGAGATCATTCCCCACGCCCTCAGTGCTGTTTCCCTGCTTTTGCGTGTATCCATGGTCGCACTGAGCACACTCTGTGCTAATCTCGTTTTTGCATGCTGTTTTACTGTACTTAGCTATGAACACCTGGAAATAGAAATTACTTGTGAATTCAGAAGCCAGAACCTGGGACTTACTCAAAACAAATGCTTTATGAATTGATAGATAGGTGGATAGATGAATGGATAGATGCTAGAAAGATAGGTAGCAATGTTAATCTAAATCTTGACACTAAAAGTGAAAATACCATACTAAGATTTTTTTTTTTTAAATCAGCTTTTACAATGTACTCTCTTGGCTTCTTTTAACTCTCATTTCCCTTCAAGTAGGGCTGAGAATAAGAAATCTGAATAGCGCTTCCTTAAACAGGGCGTTTTCCCCTGTAAGTATGTTTAAGAGTAAGAAATTATTATGAATGACGTTTCCAGGTAGCTTTCTTTTTAAAATTAGTATTACATAAGGCATTCTGAAGTGATTTAAAGGATTTTTATCTTCCTAAAAATAAATCCCCACAAGAAGATGAGACTTCACCGAGGAATGTTAATGCCAGGTGAGAATTCTTCAAGATCTGCTGAATGGATCTTCAAGTTGTGTATGTGCCATGAAATTCAAACTGCATAAGCAATACAAAGAACAGAGAAGGTCTATAATAAGTCAGTTATGACATCCACCAAAGGTGAAATTTTCTAGCTAATTTCTATCCAAAACTGGAAAAAAATTTACTAATCTCAGAGGGTCATTTTTTAAGGTAGATATTTGTCAGGGATAAAGAACCTGATTTTTTTTTTACATAAGTGACTGAAATTTTTGAGAGTATTCATAACATTCATGTAGATAAATTATGCATTTATATGCAATACATATATTTTCTTCAAGATGGAGAGAAAAATACTGAGGATTTCATTTGCAGCATTCTGGACTTTGATTACTATTGTAATTGTTACTGATTAAAAGAAATATTTCACTTTAATTTATCAAAGAACTGTTTTACCCAAATTTGCACAGCAATTAGATGGAAAATTAAGTAGAACCTTGGTCTTCCTTCCAACAAAACACTCTAATATAAGTCATTTGACCTTCAGGTATGATTGATGACTTTAAAGTTCTTCAAAAAAAATCTATGATAGACTGGGGATTGTTTCCAAATATTAAAAATTCAGTGAAAAAATTGGGACTCAGAACTTTATTAGGTTCTCAACACTGGCTTCCAGCTCAGTCTTCTTATTTGCTATATAATTAATTTAAATCTCTCCTACTCTTGTCAAGTCCATTTTCCACAGTCTCTCTTCACAAAGAATAAACCTATAATTCTGCCAAATGTACAGCGTCTTATTCATTTCCCTTATCTTTCTGTCCTCTCTTTCACCTTCCCTCAATTTTTATTAAAATAAAGAAAAGAATACCCCATCTTCTTACTCAAGGCAGAGATCGCTACTGCACGGAGGAGCCCAGCCCATCTCTTCTCCCCAGTTCCCTCAAAGACCTCTCTCAGTCACAGTCCAGACTGGATTGATCCTTAGCCCCTTCTTTACCAACTCATTGGTATTTTCATGTCTTCTGAACTTTGATAGGCTCCAATCTACTATACTACCATCTACCCACCTTCACAGTTAATGTATTAATTTGAAAGTATAGTGTCTGTCATTGTACCTCCTTAACACTTATGACCAGAAAATCACTGCAAAATGATTTTTGATATCACAAGTCCAAAACACTGCCCCACCACCTCGGTAATTACCACAGGTACTTCTCAATTATTGCTGTAACTGACTATGATTGAATTGGAGAGAATTAATCTTTCAGTTGTTTTTGAAGGCCATGCCCACTCTGGCTTCAGTGACCAGTATTGCCACTGCCCAGTTTTCCTCTTCTCTCTTTAACTACTCCTCAATATGTCTTATGGACCATTCATCCACTGCTCCTCTGTCCCCACTTATTTTTTCTTCTCTTCTAACTTTACAAGTCAGTCTTTAGTGTACTCCGCCATTTCCATGGTTTAATGGTCCAATTGATTCCATAAGTATGTCTGTGATCACTCTGTCTTAAGGATCTCCAAATCAGCATCCCTCATCCCAACCTCTTTTCATACCTCCAAAGTCATATTCAGAACTTTGCCAGTTATATCATAATATCATAAGAAGGACCCACAGGCAATTCAAATGAGTAAATTCTGTGAGGCAGGCACAGAATAAAGAACCAATGATTGACAATTGAAAGTATTAGCGAATTTTCCCTAAATCTTTCCAGAAATTTCAGAAATAGGTGATTTTTTTTTAAATGAAGACTCAGAATTGAAAGAGCTCATACCTCTGAAAGAAAGGGGGATAAAATATGCACATAATCATTTAGTCATGACTAAACAGGCACTCAGATGAACACATGCTCCATAGCCTTGAATTGAAACATGATGGTGATTCCCAGTTCCACTTCATACAGCTATGTGACCATGGACAAAACTCTTCACTTATCTATTCAATAGTATTTGTTGAATACTAATTATATGCCTGGCATTGTTTAGGTGCTGGAGATGCATTGTTGCACAAAATGAACCAAATATCTGCAAACATTCTCAACCTCTATTTGCTTATCTGCAAAAAACATATAATAATACCAATATCATAGGGTGTCAGAAGTATAAAATGAGAAGTAGTACATGCAATTCTCTTATCACAGTCTTAGTAATTAAGCAGTTTTTCAGTAAATGACATCCATGGTTATTATTAGATTCCATCTATGTAATTTTAACAATTTTCAGCCTTACACAACCAAACCCTGAACACATCCAGTTCTTGAATGCTGCAGAATGGAATAAAAGTTATCAGACTTTTGGGAAGCTGGTTGAATGAGACGCTTAGGTGAAGCAGAAGGAATAACACTATTGAATTTTTCTGGTTATTTAAAAGTCTTAGGTATTCTCTATACTTTCCATTTCTATCCTAGAATTTCAAATAGTTATAATAATAATAATGGTTGTAATACTTATTATTCACATCCAACGTATCTTATCATCTATATGTTGGAGCAATGATAACTAGCTGAAAAATTAAATAAAATTGATTATTTCTCTGTCTCTCACTATCCCTCTCTTTCTTAAAAAAAAAGAAATAGTGATGTTATTAATCATAACTATTCTATAAAAGCATTAGGATCATAGATTAATGAAAGAATGCCACATTTAATATATACAGAGGCGAGATTGTAGCCTGCCTGTTAAGACCAAAAGCTTGAGATTTTCCCGCTGTGTTAGCTCTGTGACCCTCACACATCTTTGCTTTGGCTTAAGGGTCTAATTTTGAAACACTTTTTTCCCCCACTGTATTAAGCTGTGTGTGCGCTAGTGGGTGAGAGCCAGGAGCCAAGGATCAGGAAATCCAGGCCTGGTGAGATCTCTGCTCTCTAATCTACCCTTTCCAAACTTCAACAAAGTTCTGGATTCTTCCGTTTGCTTTAATGGTCTCTTGTAGTCTCCTGAATCTTATGCCCTGATGGATTTTTCTGAGCCAGGGCTGGCTCATAGCCTGCCCCCTAACTCCAAGTGGGGTTCTCAGACCCTGCTTCCTTGAAATTCTCCAGGGCATGTTTCTCCAGGTCCTCAACTCTCTGAACTCTTAATTTTCCTGATCTTTGACTCCATTAGGCCTTGACCTACCTGAACCTCGTCATCCTCTACTTACTTCCTGAAGATCCTCTACTGGCACACACAGCTCCTAATCCATCACTCATTGATCTCATAGGTCACAAATCTGACAGATGTTGAAACACTGTATTCAGGGTCACAGTTCTTTCATAGTTAAAACTTTTGTTAAGGAGTAAGTTCTTTAGATGCTGACACATTTTGTGAAAATTAGAATTAATATATACATATATAAAGCTATTTTCATTGACTCAAAACTGATGTATTTAAAAAACAGTCAAATGATACATATTTTTATAAATTAAGTTATACATATTAAATATTCATTTGTGACAATGAAAGTAGGCTAAAATAACTATTTGTATCCTTCAAGAACTCTTATAGACATTATCTATGAGACCCTAAGTACTTCAGGTCTTTATTTAGGATTTTCTTCATTAGTAATCCTTTTTGTGTAAACTTAATAAATTGATTTTAAAAGCTAATAAAAATATATCTTACTAATATATTTGATAAAGCAGAACATACCACAATGTGTCATTTTAAAACTTAGCTTCTTTGCACAATTTTAGGAAGCAAAACTATAGAAAGAGAGAGTTAAATTCTAAGAGATATGAATGTTGTTACTGTTCCTCTTGTCAAATTCCTGAGGGTTATATTTGATGAGAAATGGTTGAAAGCAAGTTTTTAAAAAAATATTGTTAATGACTACTTGTTTAAGAATTTTCCTCATTGTTTATTTTGTAATAGTAAAACAGATAGTAGTCTACATGTCCAATACTTGAGACCTTTTGTTTTCGAAGGACTTTAATATCTATGATTTTTATTTTCTTTGGTTTCCGCATTTTCAAAATTTTCTTCAAGATGCAAACAAAGCACAGTGCCCAGCAATGGATGTTTCTTTACAATTTGGCAGCTTTTTCAGTTTTGAGAGTCAAGGTTAGGTAAAAACCTTATGATCTTACATAGAAAGACAAAAGAAAAACAAAATCTATTTAGATCAAACAAAATCTAGGTGTATGTTTAAAAGCATCTACATTTGTTCAGCAGATGTTCATATAAAATTTCTGTCCGTGCATATTTAAACCACAGCTAGTTATCTGGAATTTACCTCCAGTCAGCCAAGATTTAGGGGAAAGGTCTAAGATAGTCTCATTTGAGTGCCAAAATAGGCAAATTCAGATGAGACTCAGAAACATAAGGATAAGAAAAGTACAGAAGGAGAGAACAGGATGAGTTATGAAAAAGTGAAAAAAAAAAAAAAACAGATGGTGTGGAAGTTGGCAGAATTCCTTTGTTTTAAGTACAATGTATAGCCTGAACCCTAACTGGCTTTGGTGAGCTCCATCTTGGCAAAGCAAGGTTTGCTGGGGTTTATGAAGTTTCCTTTCCTGTGGCTTCCAGGAACAAGTATATTAAATACTGATAATACTGTAAGCTTCTAACTGTACTATAACCTCTAAGTTTTAGAAGAAACATGATTCACTGAAAGAGTGCATATTGCTGAGAAACTTCAATCTTAAATTTAAAAAAAAGCTACTGGGAAGAAAAATAAAGCAGAACATTTGTTAAAATCATTTACGTTCATTTTTATAGAGGATCATGAGCTTTGCTTCCTTTCAGGTTCTAAATCATCGCTAATCCCCTTTACTGTGGAGCACATAGGACATTGCAGAACATTCTACACTGCATCCTGGTTGAATAAAGTTTACAGGACTCAAATCCTAGCAACTACATGTCTTAAATGCCTGGTACCTATAGAAAAATGTGCGTACATCTGTTCTATGCACATGAAAGGTATTAGCACATTTTAGGCACATATTTTCATCTGGAAATTTGATAGGCTTCAAGAAGAATCTGGGCATGTAGGGCAAAAACAGAATGGATGGAGGAAGGTGGGGGGAAGGAGAGAGAGTTGAGAGGTAAGAACACTTTTTTTTTTCTGGGACCTTTCACTTACTGGGTACGATATTATTTCCCTGCTGAGATCTTGTCATCTTTTCCTTTTACTCCATAAACTCTTCAGTCTATTCCAGTTGAATTTTCCTTTGACGGCCACCCAGAAGCTCTGACCTGGCTGGCAATGGGGAGAACAGCTGGTTTAAAGACTGCTTGAGAGAATGCTAAAGCAATGTGGTTTGTGCTAAATACAGCATCTGGTGTTTAGCTTGTTTAAAGGGCAGAGATCACCACACAGAGGCCTAGAGCGAAAGAAAGGTTTCAGACCTTCATTTGCTTCAGCTCACCTACTGTCCTTGCATCCGTATCAATAAGATGCTGCTCCAACAGAGAGAAATGTTTTAATGGCTTAGTGTAAGTTGATATGTCCTTTGATTTGTTTTTCTGAGCATGAAGGTAGAGGCACTATTGAGTATATGTCTAAATGTAGCCTTGGGTTCAAACCTCTGGGTTCAAATCCTAGTTTGACCACTTTTTATCTGTGCTTGGGCAGAAATTTAGTCTCCATAGGCCTCAGCTTAGTTACAGAAAAGGGGGAAGTACATACTTCATCAGGGGTGAGCTATTAAATGTGAAGTTCCTGGGACAGTGATGGATACATGGGTCGTACTCCGTGAACACTGGCCGTCACCACCAGGTCACTGTGCATTCCATTCTCTCCTGCTGTTTTCGTGAACATCATTCATGGGGGTTAGAAATGCAATCTTTGGTAACAACAGATTTTCTTCCTTAGAAAGCATATGTCAATGAGAGAATTCTTTTTGTGCTTGAAACACCAGACAACCTGAGAATGAGGGTTGCTAAAATTCTTAAGCTAGTTTGCTTTGTCCCAACATTATTGGATAGAAATCTCTCTCTCTCTCTCTCTCTCTCTCTCTCTCTCTCTCTGTGTATGTGCGTGTGTGTGTGTGTGTGTGACAACCAACTGAACAATTGAGAACTTGATTAGGTCAGAATGTCCTGTGGAAATAAGACATTTGCCTGCATATGGCTTCGAGGAAGCTGGCAGCCATTTTGAAGCTAGGCCCAGTTTCTCCAGATGGCACCAGGTCTCAGGAAAGTCACTGCTGCCACCAGTATACGGCTGGCTGCACTGGGAAGACTCTCTGCTGGCTCATGCCTGTAAAGTCATCACCATTGCTTCTGGAAATCCACCAATTTAGGTCAAGAAAATTGGTTTCTAAATTAATCTGCTTTAAAATATCTAATACCGTCAGTTTTCTGACATAGTGTTTTTTCTTATCTGTCTTAGAATTTATTTTCTCTCATTGACTAAGAGCTATAATAAAATAAGATTATTTGTACTATTATCACAGAACAACGTACTCTTTCTAGTATGTTTAATATTGTACAGGAAGATGAAGAGCTAAAAACTAGAGGTAGAAGAGTTGAGGGGCATCTATGTGCCAGCTATCCTATTTGATCTTCACAGTAACTTGTTGAGGGAAATAAGGGTCAGAAAACTAACTGGTCTGCCTAACTAGTCATTCAAGTCCAACTCCATAGAATACCAAACTCCCCATTTTCAGCTCACCTTTCCCACCCTATGTAACCCATCAAGCCCTGAGCACTACAACTCTGAAAGTCACAAACCCCACCATGTCTTACCACCTGCACCACTACCTACTACTCTGGTCTAAACCACCACCATCTCTTGCTTGGATCATTGAATGTGGCTTTTGTTGATCTCTCTACTTCTCTAATTGCCCTTGTATATACAGCCTGTTCAGCACAGGGTACCAGAGGAATCCTACTTCAATCAGAACACAGCCCAAAATCTTGAAAGAGACTTGAAAGAGACTCCATGGTCCAGTTCCTCAAGTCCCCCATCTCATTTCCTAAATTCTGTACCTCACAAATGGCTGCTCTCTTTATGTTAATGCTGACATATTCAGTTTTATAAATAATATTTGGATTTTTAACTTACAGAAATTGAAACCTAAACCTATGAAGATATTATAAAGGCTCAATTTCTGTTAGAAAAAGGCAAGATGGGGGTGATAAATGAGACCCATTTAGTGAAGAGAGAAACAATTTTCTTACACGTTAAAAGATATGAGCTATGCAGAGGGGTGAAAGTGGATTCTAGCAGCCTCACAGCAGAGAAAGAATAGAGAGGTGCAACTTTTCAAATTCTTACATTCTGTAATCATTGTGTCTGCTATTAAATGCATGGCAACTTTGCCACTTAATTCATAGTTGTAATCAAATGCCATTTTCTCTTACCATTCTGTGTACAGTATCATACCCTGCCATCATTCTCAAACCTCTTACCTGCTTTATTTCTCACAGCACTTTTACTTGATATTGCATTGCTTTTTAACTTAATTTTTTTTTGTCTCAAAACATCTGCTCCATGAGAATAAGGTCTGGTCAGTTTTGCTCACAATGGATCTCCAATGACTAGAAAAGTGCCTAGCATATTGAAAGTGATCTATAGACATTTATTGGATGATCAAATGATCCAAGAGGAATTTGGAGTGGGAAGTGGATGAGATGGCTGTAGAAATAAATGTTTAATTTCATCTAGACGAGTAAAGGGAGTTGTTGAAGCTCACATGCTTGCTTAGTGGCAAAACTACAACTAAAACCCATACCTCCTTAACTCTTTGGCAATTATCTTTATAATAAGCTGCCTCTCTTTGTAGTAATTTTAGCATATTGATTTATTACAGTAGTGTGTGTGAGAAAATTTCATAAGATCCTTTTGCAGTAAAATATTTTCTTTATTTTTATATTTAAATCTGAAAGTTCAGTCTTCAGTATTGCAACACAATACCTTCTTCATTGAGTAGTCACAGAGGAAGGAAATAGAGAGTCCATGCTCTCTCCAAAAGTATTTTCCTCAGAAAATATTAATGTAATGTTGTACAATCTTATGACCTCTGCACTGACCCCGAGTACAATGGTAAAGATCTAAGGACAAATGAACAAATGGCTTTATAAGCCTGAGTTTTCTTTCTTTTCTTTTCTTTTTCTTTGTTTGGTACCAGGGATTGAACTTAGCAGTGCTTAACCACTTAACCACTGAGCCACATCCACAGCCCTTTTTATTTTTTATTTTGAGACATGATTGCACTGAGTTTCTTAGGGCCTCAATAAGTTGCTGAGCTTTGTTCCGAACTTATGAACCTCTTGCTTCAGCTTCCTGAGCTACTGGGATTACAGGTATGCTCTACTGTAGCTCTAACTGTAGCCATCATCATCCTCATCACTACCACTTACTGAACACTTGTTCAGCACCAGATATCGCCTTAGATACCTAATAGTTGTTTTACTCTTTAATTCTCACAATATTCTCCATTCTCATAGGAACAGAAGTCAAGGCTCAGAGAGGACCTATTACATAGCTGGAAGGTGACAGAAATATATTCAAGTTCAATTATTTGAATGCAAAGCCTCAAATCATACTGCTAATTCATAAGACAATAACCATTTCTTCATAAATAGTCTCCAAAGCACCCCAATGATAGCTGTACTACAGATATTTAAAAACACTCAGAATAAAGCTTACAGTTGGAGGAATTTTAGAGATCTTCTTGTTGATCTCCATGAAGGAATCGATGATTGACCCATTCAAAAACAACTTTTAAAAACTTATTTTAGAGTTTAAAGTTTCTTTAAAAAATCTTATATTTTTTAGAATCAAAGATGGACAAAGAACCCAGAACCTTTAATTTTTGTTCATTTTTCCACTATGACATGGCCCTTTTGTGTTGATTGATATGAACATGGTACTTATAAACAAATAATATATACACACATTTAACTATGTAATATCTTGATCATATAATTTTCATTTTACAGAATTTCAATTCAAGTTCTTTGATTTTCCACACAGACTTCAATGAAGAAATTGAAGTTTAATCTGAATCTGAAAAAAAAAAAAGTATGAACTCTTGTCCTGTTCTCATCAGCTCACCTTTTGTGTAATGCATCAGATCACTGACAGATCCACTTCTGGTCTGTGTGTACATTTGCATGTACATCATACATAAGCACACACAGAATCTGGCAATGCTTATATGACATAATCCTTTAGGTATATCAGAATGGTGAATAAACACACTTAAATCCTTAAGTAAAGTTAACATTACGGGAAAATTGTGATGACATTCACAAGTTCAAGTTTGCTTTCCCAAAATAATCATCCTGTAGACTGTAAAAAACACTGGCCCCAACCAAAAGACTGTGTACCAGGTAAGAATGCCAATTGCAGCTCACACAAAGCAATTACAGTAAAAGCTGTGAGTTTTACTACTGCTCAGGGAATACTTTACACATTTACTTTTCCTCTATGAAAGAAACTTGTGCTAAGAAACCACTGCTTTCTCCATACAAATGCAAAATGTGGGCTACCCGAGGAAAGGATAAAAATGCAGCTTAATTTCTATGTAAGCCTGGTCAAATAATTTAAAAAGTCAGACTGATGTGAATAGAAGTCCTCTCCTTCCTGAGCTGGCTCTCCTTCACATTTTCTTCCTTGGGTATAATCCGATTCAGAACAGGAACATACAGTACAGTTCGCATTCGACTTTAATTGCAACGAGGTGACAACATACTGGGTAATGAGTTGTTTATGAGTTGTAGATGTGTTTACAATGAGTTGACAATGTGTTGGATAAAGTGTTCTTCTAAAGTTGTAGATCTATTTACAGTGAGCGGTGGGGGATGTTCATTAGTTGTCGATTTGTTTGTTTACATTGTTTTCGATTTGCAATTGCTATGAAACAAATTGCACACTGATGAAGGATGATTGTTTGTGCGCCTTAATGATTTACTGTAGTCGCTTGTCTGAAAAAGTACTTAACTCTGCCTCATCTGTCAGTTTCCACTGCAAAAGCTCCTAGTCACAATAGTTTTATTAGCATAGCATGGACCATTTGTAAGAACATTATGCATTTAAGAAATCTCAGGACTTTGCTATTCAGCCCATTGTATTTGGGCCAGCAGACCTGAACTGAATTCTTTCTGCTGGGTACACATTTATATCTTTTAAGTTATAACATGATTAATAGTCAGTTCTCAAACTCCCAGCTAGAGGGAGAATTCTACAAGTTCTTTTCAACTCAAGGTGCTGCCAACTTTCAACCTTATCTTTGACCCACTAACTTCTGTGAAAAGGCTTTTAAAAAATTTGACCCTTTTGAGACAATTTTATAAAATATATTTTAACATAGTACAGGACCTATATTTAAAACCTTGCAAGTCAGTTCAATCTGCATTAATATGAATTACTTCTCTATCTTGGGTATTTAAGAGTTTCTATTGATAGAAGAGAAGATATGAGAAAAAGAAACTGAACTCCGCCTACATCTTCACCATCTCAAAATTTACTCTCCCACCTTACACATGTAATAGACACACATATATTCACATAAGGGAGCTAGTGCATTTACACTGTGCCCCATTCACATTCGATCCATACGTCATGATAAGTAAACCCATCTTGTAATAATTTGACTGGAAAAGTTATGAATCAGAATTTATGGGCCATTCCTAAAGAACCTGTAGTCCTCAAAGCATGGAGAATTAAACAGTTAAATTCCTGAAATTGTAAGGGGGAAAAAAAACAAAACCTAAGGGAAGCCACTGAAAGCAAGAATAACGTAAGTTAAAAATTGGTACCAAATAATATGAATTTCATATTTCTAAAGCTTATAGCATATGACGTCTTTCTTAATCCATATAAGGATATTAAGTAGGTTATTTTAATCTCCATTTTGCATATGAAGCAATTGGTGTAAAAACGGAAAGTCTTTTTGGAGGTCAATTAGAAAAGACAGAGGCAGAATATAAGTCTAGATACTCTGATTTAATTATGTTATTGTTATTGTCAACTTCTATTCTACTTTGTTTGTATTATGCCAGATATAAATTCACCAAACATAAACCAACACTTTTTTCTGTTGGCAAAAGTTGCCATAGAGATTTGGAAATTTTGTTTCCCACTGCTCTGTTGCTATTGGCCACAGTGCCTTTACTTTACTGGGGACTTCCAATTTACTGAAGAATAAGGAAACTTGATGAAATCCCACAAAATCAGGGTCCTCCTCACTTTTAGAAGCAGTCTGAACAGCAAGACACACGGGTTCGGTTTCCTTGCTTGCCCTTGAGGAACGTATTTTGTCCCCTTGTCTGAAGTCAACTTCATAGACGCTGTTCTTCTATGCCTGATGATGAATAGGAAGGCATTTTAATTGTCTGAAAATTGTGAATTGATAGATAAACTAACAAGTATTTTTAAAGATATCACTGAAAAGGTCGTAAGTCATAAACTGGGTTTTTGAAGTCCTTGTAGGGGCTTTCATTTATTAATATCTCAGGTGCCAAAGCAAACAAGAAGAGATTGCATTTTCCTCTCTTGATGTGCCATTTACCACTGTGAGCT
>PVKS010013422.1:0-50863 GCA_004027875.1 Aplodontia rufa | reverse complement strand
GCATGAATGTTAATTATGCTCATACCCCAAATCTATATAACCTCTGGCCTAACCTCCATTAGACGGTATCTTGCTTCCAGGTACCCCTCCGCTTTGCGGAGTCTCTGCTCTTCTTTCTAAATAAATCCTACTCCTTTTACTCCTCCTTCCGTGGTTGTCCATGGATTTTATTCTTCAAATTCGTGAGACAAGGACCCAGAAGATCAGCGCCGAATTCCCGGGGTGTGTTTCCACACCAAGAGCTGCAGCGCGCCACGGAAATCCCAGCTCTTAGCTGGGTAGCTGCTAACACTTTTGGGCTGCAGAGACTTGAGGGACCTGAAATCAGACCAAATTCCCAGTTTTATCTGGGAATTGCTGCAAACACTAGAAACGGGCTGTTTTGGCTGCTGGAATCTGTAGTGACCCAGACTCCATTCACCAGCGGGAGCAGAGAATCTGGCCTCATCTCAAAAACCCCGCATCAGCAACATGTACACAACGAAGTGTTGAGGCTATGAAAGCCACATGAAAAACTAAATAAAATTAATTCTCTCTTTTTCTCATTGTCCCTCTCTATAAAAAAAATTGCTCTGACTTGCCAATGAATTCTTTTTTACTTTATTTTATATATATATATATTTTTTTTTTTTTTTTCTGGTGCCAGGAATTAATACCAGGGGCACTTTACTACTGAGTTACATCCCCAGCCCTTTTTTTGTTTTGCTTTGTTTTGAGACAGATACTTGCTAAGTTGCTTAGTTGCTAAAGTTTGCTTTGAACTTGTCATCCTGTTTCAGCCTCCCATGCTGCTGGGACTCTAGGTGTGTGCCAACACTCCTGGCTGACTTGCCAATAGATTCTGTTCTGCCAGTCTTCCACCTGGTAAGTCCACAGAATAAGAGAATATGAAGTTAGAGTCTCCTATCCAGAATTCACTGGAGTCTCTACCCATCCCCTCCCCACTTACCCAAAGATAAAAAGGAACTTTGCCTAATTGAAGTTTAGGCCTAGGGTAAGTCACCAGATTAATAGGGATATCGACTGGAAAAGCAGGAGCCACAAAGGATGAAGGCCTATTTGTCAGGATGGAGCAAAGGTGGAAAGGACAAAGTCTGGGCCAGGAGGAAGTGGTAAATATTTGTTAATGTTCACTGTTTTCATAAGGCATCAACTATTTGGTTGGGGTAAAAAGAAGGAGAGATCTAGAAAGTAGCCGTGTGACTAGAGAAGCACAGATAAAGAACTTGTTTGGACCATCTCATTCCTTCTGCTGTTTCTGGAATAGGTAAGGGTCTCCCATAACCTGTAAAAGTAGGGGTGAAGCTGGGTATGGTGGCACAAGCCTGTAATCTCAGAAACTTGGGAGACTGAGGCAGGAAGATTGCATATTCAAAGGAAGCCTCAGCAACTTAGTGAGACCCTGTCTCAATTTAAAAAAAAAAAAAAAACAGTGGAGGTGAAGGAATGTCTAGGGCAACTGAAGTTTGTAAGGGCTCCGACCAGTCCTGGCATCTCTTCATCCTGAGCCTCTTCCCACTTCCCCACCTGACACTGCTTCTTTTTAACAGGGCTAATCCACTGATCCACTATGATCCAGACCATGTTGTTCCTTTGCTGTGTCTTGCTGTCCCCAGTGGCTGCCTTTCCAAGAGATGCACAGAATGAGGCCCTGACCCGTTAGTCATCTTTCACAGAGACTAGACACCGAACACACGAGCTCTCCAGCCTGTTCCCTCTCCCAGATCCCAGCACCTGCCAGGATATTTTGCACATAGTCCCCTCCTTAACTCCTCTGCCTGAGTACCTGTCTAACTTATCTCTGAGAGTGGCTCTGGAGGAGGTTGGCTGCCCATCTGAGGCCCGCTATCTGCATCTTCAGCTTGTTAGGGTGGGAGGAAAGGACCGCACTGAAACACTCATCCGTGAGAGTCAAAAGCGCAACGAGGAAGAAAGGACTGGCAATAATTGAGACCATTCTGAGGAATCTGGGGAGATTTCCAGGGGAGCCAAGAAGGGTCGAACGCTCAGTTACCCTGTCTGAGGAATGTACCTCTGACCCTGGGTGGGTGTTATATGAGACAGCAACACTGATGGTCGAATTTGCTGAGAAACTCCCTTCCACTGAGCTGACAGAAGAGTTCAAGACATCTGCCATCGATGTTACCCAGAAATGCACATATGAGTCTTGGGAACATTTGGAGGAAGTAAGAAGAAGGATGATGAAAAGCCCAGTTATTAAGGACACCACATTTTCTGTAGAAGATCAGGTATACTTTGTCGTTCGAACAATAATCCTTCTGAAACGTATTCTTCTGGACTTTGTTCCCGAAATATGTTCAGACTTTTTTTGGGTAGGGAGGGCCTCCAAGTCATCGTGTTTACTTTCAAAGGCCTATGACAGGAACTGGGCATAGTAGGCAGTTAGAAATGTTGGGGACAGGTTAGGATAAATATATGCTCTTCTTTTGATTCAAGTGCTGAAAAACTTGTGATTATGATCAGCTTTACCTCTCAGTAGGTGCTAGCTCCTGTTTCTTCTCCCAGTTTCTTTTCCTTTCTGTTGTCAAATAGCGTGGGTATTGTAATTTCCTCCATTCATCTACTTGTGCTTTCTAATTCCCTAACTGAATGCTATAGCTTATGTTCATTTTTTAAACTAAGAAGAGAAATAAAAAGCTGCTTCTATATCATAATCAGTTTTTGGATCTTTCTTGAATGTGTCTCTGTGACTCCTTTTGTGACCTGGAGATGGAACATGGCAGGGTCATGTAGAAAATGCATGTCCTTTGACATGTCCTGAAGACTTGAGCAGTCAGCACAAATGAGCAAATATTTATAGAGATCACGCCCCTTACGGATGGATCATCAGGGACTAGCTTCACTCTTTTTTTTCTTTTTTTTTTTCCCCTTTAGAGAGGGAGGGAAAGAGAAAGAGAAAATCCATTTTTTATGTATTTTTTCATCTGGTCTTCATTTCTCAGAATGTGTATGTGGTGCTGGGTTTGAACCTGGGTCCTTGCACATGCCAGGCAAGTATTTTAACCGCTAATCCACCACTCCAGCCCCTACCTTCACTCTTTATGCGTCAGGGATTTGGGCAGTATCTGTACTCCCAGAGCAGTCTCACTTCTAACTGACTGGAATATATGGTCACTTGAAGTCCCCTAAAATCTTTAGTGACCTGCAACTAAGAGACCAAGGAGAACAATTGAGTCCTATTCTCATTTCCTAGGCCCGACTTAAAAGGAACAGGTGCTGGGGATTGAAAAGTGAGATGTCTTCTGAGCCCTGGGCTCATTTCAGAACATAGCCCAAGGAAAACAGTTTCCATTTTAGCATATCCTGATCCAGCTAGGCAGCACCTAAGACCCAATGTGACCTGCTCCTTTACTGCCTGCTGCTATACCTCGCAGTTGTCATTTTATATGGAATGCAGACCGTGTGCCTTTTTCCTCACATCAGGGAGCTCTTAATTATGCCAGATCCTGCTCAAAAGGCCTTGCCTAACCTCACTCACTTGGTCCATCTACCAGGGATCCTGATAGGTGTGACTCTGAGAATTGCCCTGGAGCAAGTTGACCACTAGTCCAACTTCTGGATTTTATAGGTTACAGTGCTTGCATGGCATGCACAAGGACCTGGGTTCAAACCCCAGCACCACATACACAACTAAGTGTCTGAGAAACAAAGGCCAGATGAAAAAGTAAATACAGATGATTTTCCCTCTCTCTCTCAAAAAAAGAAAAAGAAAAGAAAAGAAATAGAGAGGAGGGATCTGAGGGTGTATTATAATAGAATCAGTTACAATCTTAAGTACTGTATGATTACCACACCTCTACTATCCAACAGAATTTTGCAGCACAATAGAAATATTCTGTATCCTCACTGTTCAATGTGGTAGACACGTCTTTTGAACACTTGAAATATGGATACTGTGACTGAGGACTTGAATTTTATTTATTTTCTGCTTTCCTGTTTTTAAATTTATTTTTGGTATTACATAATAATATCTCTAGATGTTTCAAACTGATTTGGGCCCTCATTCCCACCAAATTTATAGGTTAAAGCTTTAACACCTAATATGACAGTTATAGTTAAGTGAGGTCAAAGGGTATGCTCCTATTCCACTAGGACAGATGTCTTTGTATTTTTTTTTTTTATGGTACTGGAGATTGGACCCAAGGGTAGTCTACTACTGAGCCACACATCCCCAGTCCTTTTTATTTTATTTTGAGACAGGATCTCTCTAAGTTGCCCTGACTGGTCTGAAACTCCTGGGTTCAAGTGATCCTCCTGTCTCAGCCTCCCAAGTAGCTGCAATACAGGTGTACACCACTCAACCCAGTGGACACAGAAGTGGTACCAGGAGTGTTTAGGCAGAAGGGAAATGTCATGTGAAGACACACAAAACGGTGGTCATCTGCAAACAAACAGCAAGGTCTTAGGGGAAACCGTATCTACCAACACCTTGATCTTATACTTCAAGCTTCCAGAACTGTGAGAAATAAATTAATATTGTTTAAGCCACACAGTCTGTGGGAGTTTTGTTTGTTTTTATTTTTGTTTTTGTATGGCATCCTGAGAAGACTTACATACTTGGTATGGTTATTTTTCACTCTATTTCCAGGACCCTTGTTGGTATACTTGATCTGAAAACTTAGTTTCTTCTTTATGCTTAAAAACTCTTTTTTTAAATTTTCTTAGTTGAATTTTTAAAAATTATAGTAGAAATACATAACATAAAATTTACCATCTCACACATTTCTATGTGTACAGCTTATTAGTGTTGGGCAACCACTTCCAGAAAATTTTCATCATGCAAAACTAAAACTAGGGGGCTTGAGTGGTAGCGCAGCAGTTGAAGCACTTGCCTGGCATGTGCAAGGACCTGGGTTCAAACCCCAACACTACATACACAACTAAGTGTTGGAGAAGCAAAGGCCAGATGAAAAAATAAATAAAATTATTTCATTCTTTTTCTCTCTCTCTTAAAACAAACAAACAGGGGCTGGAGCGGTTGCTCAGTGGTTACGGCACTTGCCCAGCATGCACAAGTCCATGGGTTCAAACCCCAGCATCCACATACACAACTAAGTGTCAGAGCAATGAAAGCCATGTGAAAAACTGAATAAAAATTCATTCTCTCTGTCGCTCCCTCTCTGTCACTGTCCTTCTCTCTTTACAAAAAAACAAAAACAAAACAAAAAACAGGGGCTGGAGCAGTGGCTTGGCAGTTATGGCTCTTGCCTGGCATGTGCAAGTACATGAGTTGAAACCCCAGCACCATGTACACAACTAAGTGTCCCAGGAATGAAAGTCATATGCAAAAGTAAATAAAGATTGCTTCTTTCTCTCTTTCTCTCACTGTCCCCTCTCTCTTAAAAAAAAAAAAAAGAAAAGAAAATAATTTAAAACAAACAAACAAACTCTGAAACTAAGCCTGGGGATGTAGCTCAATGGTAGAGTGGTAGAGTGCTTGCCTACCGTGCATGAAGCCCTGGGTTCAATCCCCAGCACTACCAAAAAAAAAATTAAAAAGAGGCAAATGATTAAAGAAAAACTGAAACTATATACCCATTTAACAATTACCAATTTAAAAAAAGCATTAGATGGCTTCTCTCCCTGATTTTTGCACTAGTATTACCCTAAACCTAAGATGAAGCCCAATTCCTAGAGTTTTAGTTAGATTTGAAGAGTGTCTGCTCAGCTAATGAGCATGTTACATCTGTGTTTTGTGTTAGAATTAGAAAAATGAAAAGTAAAAGTTATTCTGGGGCTGGAACGGTGGCTCAGCATTTGGAGCACTTGCCTGACATGCGTGAGGACCTGGGTTTGAACCCAGGCACCACACACACAACTAAGTGTCAGAGAAACAAAGGCCAGATGAAAAAACAGACTCTCTCTCTCTCTCTCTCTTTTAAAGAGAGAGGGACAGTGAAAGAGAGAGAAAGAGATAGTTTATTTTATTTAGTTTTTCATATGACTTTCATTACTCCAACACTTTGTTGTATACATGGTGCTGAGGTTCAAACCCGTGTCCTTGCACATGCCAGGCAAGTGATGTAACCACTGAGCCACCACTCCAGCCCCTCCCTTTCTCTCTCTCTTTAAAAAAAGTAATTTTGATTTGGTCTGATTTATCAATTGGTCCAGTTTCCCTGTACCGTCACCCACCTTTTTTTTTATTAAAATTATTTATTTATGGTACTGGGTATTGAATCTGGGTCTCTCCACAACAAAGAAACATCCATAATCTTTTTTTTTTGTAGTACTGGGGATTGAATCTAGGGGTCCCTTACCACTGAATTACAACTCCAACTCCAGTCCTTTTTCATTTTATTTTTAATTTTGACATATGATCTTGCTAAGTTGCAGAGGTTGGCCTTGAACTTGTGATCCTCCTGCCTCAGTTTCCCTAGTCTCTGGGATTACAGGTGTGCATCACCATGCCTGGCCTGATATTTTTTGTTGTTGTTGTTTGCTTGTGGTGTTGTGGATCAAAAGCAGGGCCTTATTCATTCTGTACATTCTCTATCACTGAGCCACATTCCCATCCCCCAATGTATTCATTTAATATGAAGAAATGTGTTAGGGGCTCTTTACAAAAGATCGCTAGTTTTTCTGTCTTACCCTTTCTCCCTTCCAGAAGACACAGAGGACATTTTCCCATCTCAATTATAGGTCTAGTGTAAAACCTTTGGAAAACCAAGATACAGGGGGCTGGAACAGTGGCTTAAGCAGTTACAGCACTTGCCTGGCAAGTACCAAGGTTTGAACCCCAGCACCACATACACAAGTGTCAGAAAAACAGAAACCAGATGAAAAAATAAGTAAAATTGATTCTCACTCTTTTTATTTAAAACAAAATAAAACAAGATACAGGACAGGACCAGCAGGGCCATAAAAGGGGAAAGGTGGGTTGGAGCAGTGGCTCAGTGGTTATGGCGCTTGCCTGGCATGTGCAAATACGCGAGTTCAAACCCCAGCACCATGTACTCAATGAAGTCTCGGAGCAACAAGAACCACATGAAAAACTAAATAAAAATTGATTTTCTCTCTCTCTCTCTCTCTCTCACTGTCCCTCTCCCTTTAAAAAAAAAAAAGTGTGGGGTGGGGGAAGGTCAGTTTGTTAATATGGGGAAAACATGAGAAGCACAAAGTCTGGGTCAGGAAGAGATGCATAAATATTTGCAAATGCTATATATCCTTCATTGTTTTCGAAGCCAGAAAACTGATTCTGACTATAGTAAGGGAGAAGTTGGTATTACAAACAACAATCATTCAGATCAGGAACATACCTGAGAACAACATGAGATGTTTGGACCTTTTTTTTAACTTTTATTTTTTTAAAGATAGAGGGACAGTGAGAGAGAGAGAAAGAGAAAATCAATTTTATTTAGTTTTCCATGTGGCCAGGCAAGGTGGTGTACACCTGTAATTTCAGCGGCTTGGGAGCCTGAGGGAGGAGGATTGCAATTTCAAAACCAGTCTCAGCTACTTACTGAGACACTAAGCAACTTAGTGAGACCCTGTCTCAAATTTAAAAAAAATTGGAGGTGAAGGTATGTCCAGGGTAACTGAAGTTTGTAAGGGCTGAGACACGTCCTAGCTCTCGTCAGTCCTGATGTTTCTTCATCCTGAGCCTCTCCCCACATCCTTACTGGAACACTGCTTCTTTCCAACACGGCTGATCTGCTGATCCGCTATGATCCAGGCCATGCTGTTCCTTTGCTGTGTATTTTAGTCAGCTTTTTCACTGCTGTGACTAGAATACCCGACAAAAACAATTTTAAGGAGGAAATCTTTATTTGGGGGCTCATGTTTTCAGAGGGCTCAGTCCATAGAGGGCCAGCTCCATTCCACAGGGCTTGAGGTGAGGCAGGGCAGGACACTATGGCGGAAGAGTATGC
Source organism: Aplodontia rufa (assembly GCA_004027875.1). Lineage (NCBI taxonomy): Eukaryota > Metazoa > Chordata > Mammalia > Rodentia > Aplodontiidae > Aplodontia > Aplodontia rufa. Next base: position 42,971 of record PVKS010013422.1, on the reverse strand, counting down.
CAGAGGCAAGTGATGAAAGGCATCACACCAGTATGCAGAGAGAGACTCCACTCACCAGATACAAAATACGTACCTCAAAGGCACACCCCCATGACCCACCTCCTCCAGCCACACCCTACCAGCCTGCTTTTACCAGTTAATCCCTGTCAGGGGATTAACTCACAATTGGGTTAAGGCTCTCTTAACCTGAGTTCCCAGTGGCTGCCTTTCTGAGAAATGCCCTGAATGAGGCCAGACCTCCCAGCTGTCTTTCACAGAGACTAGGCACCCAACACACCAGCTCTCCAGCCTGTTCCCTCTCTCAGATCCTAGCACCTGTCAGGATCTCTTGCACAGAGCCCCCTCCTTAGCCCCTCTTCCTGAGTACCTTTCCAATTTAGCTCTGAGGGTGCCCCTGGAGGAGGTTGGCTGCCCACCTGAGGCCCACTATTTGCAGCTTCAGCTTGTTAGGATGGGAGAAAAGGACCATACCAAAACCCAATTTATCCATGAAAGTCAACATAATGAGGAGGTAGGGATTGGCAGTACTAAATCCTAATTGTACTAATACTAGTACAATTGTCAGCCTGAGGGATCTAGTGATCCCTCAGGGAAGCTGGGATAAACTTACCACTTAGCTGCTCTGAGGAAAGTATTGATGGTGGCAAATGCAGTGAAGGTAGCTAGTCTACTAGTAAGCTCAGATGGTGACAATCTGCTGGGAAGCTTTCTCTCATGTTGTTGGCATCACAGTTCGAAGCTTCTGTCAACATCATTGTCTAGAACTTCAGGTGTGAGTCTTGGAAGCATACTGAAGAATTAGGCAAAAAGTTGAAAAAGGCCCCAAGGTTAAGAAACTTTCAGTGTCCATGGACAATGACACTATAATACATCAAATGTTCCATAGCTATTCTGAAGTGCTGTATGGGGAAAGTGATTCAGGCATTCATGTAGGCTTACTTCAGATATTTAGTACCATATGGAGGAGAAGTTTTTCTCAGGGCTATGTTGGTGGGATTTAGTAAGTCATTAGAAGTGTTGGAGACTGTTTAGGACAGATGTAGGCTCTTTATTTCATTCCTGCACTTAAGGATAGGCATGACTGGTATTATCCTTTCCCTTCCCCTTAGTAGCTCTAGGCCCTTGTTTATTTATTTATTTATTTCAGTACTGGGTATTGAAAACCAGGGGTGCCTTCCTGCTGTGCTACATCAATGCCCCCCACCATTTTTTCTTTTAAGAGAGAGAAAGAGAGAGGGAGGGAGAGAGGGAATCAATTTTCTTTTATATTTCATCTGTTTCTTGTTTTTCTGACAGTTGTGTATGTGGTGTTGGGGTTCAAACACATGCCAGGTAAGTCTTCTACAGCTGAGCCACCACTCCAGCACCCCCACACCATGTTGTTTTTAAAGGGGAGGGAGAGAGAAAGAGAAAATTTATTTTATTTATGTTTTTAATCTGGCCTTTGTTTCTCCAACACTCAGTTGTGTACGCGGTGCTAGAGTTCAAACCTGGGTCCTCGCACATGCCAGGCAAACACTTCAACCACTGAGACACCACTCCAACAACCCCCACATCATTTTTTAATTGTTGATACTGAGAGAGGGTCTCACTAATTTGCCTTGAACTTGTAATCCTCCTGCTTCAGCCTCCCAAGTCATTGGTATTACAGGCATGTGCCACCACAACTGGCTTCTCAGCCCTTATTTTGTAGGGCATTTCACCCCTCTTCTTGGTATGAAATATTGTGCATTTAGTATGTGCTGGCACATATTAACATTCTTTCCTTCCTCTTTCTCTCTTTTGATTGATCTCAGGTCACCTTACTACTAAGCTACATCCCCAGCCTTTTTTTTTTTTTTTTTTTTTGAGAGAGGGACCTTGAGAGAGAATCTATTTTTATTTAGTTTTTCATGTGGCTTTTGTTGCTCTGACATTTAGTTGTGTACATGGTGCTGGGGTTCAAATCTGCATCCTTGTGCATGCCAGGCAAGCACCTTAACTGCTGAGCCACCACTCCAGCCCCATCCTCAGCATTTTTTTCTTTTTTTTGAGTAGAATCTTGTAGGTTTTCCCAGTCTGGCATCAAACTTGGAATCCTACCTCAACCTCCCAAGGAGCTGGGCCAGAGGGGTGCATTACAGCACCTGGCTCCCCTCTCCTTTCTAAATCCCCAACTAAATACTATAGCTTGCTGATTTAATTTTTTATTCTTTTTTTCAGTGCTGAGGACTGAACTCGGGACTTTGTGCATGCTAGACAAGCGCTCTGCCACTGAGCTAAATCCCCAACCCCTTGCTGATTTAATTTTTAAACTCGAAGTAGAAATAAATGGAAAGACTTATAAACATCTAATCTCTCCTGAATCTGAATCTCCCTGGCTCCTATCATGATCTGAGTGGCAATGTGGCAGGGACATATACGGAACATCAAAAGACAATGTCTCAGGTATTGAGATTGAATGTGTGTCAAGTGGACAAGGTCTGAACACATAGTACAAATGGATAAATATTTGCAGATATTACATCTCTTACTGATCACCTGGTAAAACAAACATCTCCCTTCCTTGTGGGACAGAGAACTGGACAGAACAGGATCACGGAGCACCCAGATCTTCCAAAGCAGTATCACTTCTCATTGACTGGACTGTGTGGTAATTTGGGGCCCCTACAAGTGGGTGGAAATAAAACAAAGGAACTCCCTATGACCTGAAAAATAGGAGAAACCAAGTGGGAGAAATTAGATTACATTCCCATTTCCTAGGCCCCTAACTGAAAAAAATACTCTTTAGCTAGGCATGGTGGCACTCACCTGTAGTTCTAGCAGTTTGAGAGGCTGAGGCAGGAGGATTGCAAACCTGAGGCCAGCATTGGCACGACCATGTCTCAAAAAAGAAAAGGCCGGGGGGCAGGTAGCTCAGTTTTAGAGCCTACTGCATTCAATCCCCAGTATTTCATGAGAAAAAAAAAAAAAAGAAACAGAAGTTTGGAATTGAGTTTTGGGCTCCTTTCAGATCATAGCCTCTAGAGAAACAGTTTGTGTTAATGATTTGAATGTTTTCGGTTTCTTCCCTTTTCCAGGGTAACTGCTACAGATATGTGTAGCTTCAGACTCATCATGATACCAGTTGAGGTTCTTCTGTGCTACCTCCTGCTGCACTCTGTGGATGCCATTTCGTACAGAAAGCTGACAAATGTCTCCATGCCTCTTACCTCATCCTTGGAATGCTCTCTGACCTCAGACTCCTTGTCTTGCCAGACCCTACTTCCAAATTCTCTGCCAGGCTTTACCCACTTGGCCCCTCTACCCAAGTTCCTAATAAGCCTGGCTCTAAGGAATGCTCTGGAGGAAGCTGGCTGCCAACCTGATGCCTGGGCCCTGCAGCTTCAGCTCTACCGCTGGGGTGGTGTGAATGCGACACAGGGCCTCATCCACCATCTTCAAGGACTCCAGAAAGGCAGACACGCAGAAAGGGGAGTGTCAGTGGAAGCCCTGACCTCTGCTCTGCAGTTGTTAGCCAGAGAGCAGACAGGACAAAAGAAGGTGAGACGCTCCCTCTCCACTAAGGACTGTGAGAATACTCAGGAACAGGGTGTGCATAATGTTGTCCGGCTATTACCAGGAGTGGGAACCTACTACAACCTGGGCACAGCTTTATACTATGCCGTTCAGAATTGCTCTGACAAGGCCAAGGACCGAGGCCAAGATGGGGCCATAGATCTGGGTTACGATCTTCTGATGACCATGGCAGGACTGTCAGGAGGGCCCACAGGACTAGTGATAAGTGCTGCACTTAAACCAGCATTAAAGGCTGGTGTACAGCATCTGATCCAGTATTATTATGATGAGAAAGAGACAAATATCCCTCAGACAGAAACCAGCCAGAGGGGTTTTTGGGGCACCTCATATATGAGTGACTTGGAAGAAACAACTACCAAGTCTTCTTTGGTGTCAGAAGTAGTAAGTGCAGATACCCTTGGGGGCAGATCTTATCTATGGTTTAGATTTTGGGGCTGAGAGTCTTAGGATAGAAAAGTTGCTAATCAAGGAATGAATAAATTGAAGATTTTGACGAACTCTATCTGTTTGTGCTTAAAATCCAAATCCCTGAGGAGGGGCGGGGTATCCAAATCTTGGCTTTGTTATTCAGGAGGAAGGCTTTACTGTCCAAAACAGGAATTTAAAAGTCTTGGGTTTGAAGTCGGTAGAGTTTTGAATCCAAGCTCCAATTGTTAGTGCCCTCCTTAATCACTGAATAATAATTTCTCTTTCTCTCTCTCTCTCTCTCTCTCTCTCAAAGCACGTTTTAAAATTTCTAAAGAAGGGATAATGGTTTTCGGTGGAACGGGTTGTTCTTAGGAATTAAAAACGTAGCCAAAAATCTAAGGTGTTAATCTCCGAACCTTCAATAAATAATACAAACTATTTTGCATTACCCCAGGCCTCTTCTTTGTATTCTAATGTGTCGAAATTCTGGTCCCACCCCTTCCTAGCTTCCAGGGTTGTTAGTTTCGATTCCGATTCAGGGGTGGAGGCGCGGGTTACCGAAAGTCAGCTGTTTCAATCCTAGTTCGTTCTATTAATTGACCCCTCCCCTGGCAGAATTCCCAACCAATCACTGGAGCTAGAGGTGTGGCTTGGGTTCAGCTTGTCCCGCCCAGCGGAGGCCGGGCGAAGTTGGGATGGCACCAATGAGCTCACAGCCTGGGGAAGGGCTTGACTGAGTGGCAGCCGGTGTCACGGCTGAGAACTGGGAAAGGCAAGCTTGTGGGTTCAGTAGCGACTGAAAACCCTCTACGCTGCCGCCGGTCCGAAGGGCGGGCCGAAGTCGTGGGCGGGGCAGGAAGCCTTGGTACCTGAACTCGGTTTGAGGACTGAAGTCTTGAGCCACAGCCTCTGGAGGGATCGATGCTAACAAGGTAAAAGCCCCTGCGAGGGTGTGGAGGGTAGGGGTGAAGGAGCGAGTTCTTGCTGGGGAGGGCCGCTGACTCCAGGGGTTACGCCCCGGAGGTAACTTCTGCCTTGCGGTGGGAGTAGGAGATGTCTGCTGGCTCCCGGATCTCACCCTCCTGCCCAGCTTAGCTCTCCAACCCTAATGCAGCCTCCGAGGCCCGGAACCTGACATTGCTACGTAGATTCGATGTCAAAGTCAAAGCTTTTGCCTCTGCTCTGCTTTACTTTTTTTTTAAGAAAGGCGGGGGGAATCAATTTTATTTAGTTTTTCATGGGGCCTCTGTTGCTCCTACGCTTTGTTGAGTACGTGGTGCTGTGGTTTGAACCCGCTTCCTTGTGCATGCCAGGCAAGCTCCAGCCCTCTGCATCACTTTTGATCCTTACCAAAAAGCCGTGTCTAAAGATAGTCACGACGTGTCATCCTTTGGTAAGTAAAAACATAATAAGGTGCCAAGGGTGGTGGCGCACACCTGTAATCCCAGCGCTGGGAAGACTGAGGCAAGATTGCAAGTTAAAAGCCAGCCTTAGCAATTTAGCGAGGCCCTAAGCAATTAATAAAAAGGTCTGGGGATGTTGCTCACTGGTTAAGAACTCCTCCCCCCGCACCCCCGTTTCAATCCCCTGTACCAAAACAAAGGAACAAGCAAGTATAAGGTACTGAAAGGGGAAATGTTTTTGTATGTAAAGTTACATACAAAATCTAGTTCTTTTCAAAGAAGTTTATTGAGTGCAAAAATATGTACCTAAAAAGACAGAGATAACTGGAAAAAAAATCAACTGTTGCAGTCCTTACCTTCAGTCTGCAATCCATTTTGGAAGACTAGTTTGGTTTTTGTTTTGTTTTGTTTTATATATGTATATATATATATATATATATATATATATATATAGGCTGAGGACTGAACTAGAGGCCTTCCGCATGCTAGGCAAGCACTCTGCCACTGAACTAAATCCCCAACCCCTTGTTTTCATATTTAAATCTCAGTTTAGTTGCTGCCTTGTTCATTTAATACCAGGCATTTAGTTCCTCAAGCACTGGGATCTAACTAGGCGCCAAGTCCAGGTCAGCCTCAGCAACTTAAACCCTTAGCAACTTAGTGAGACCCTGTCTCAATTCCCAGTACAAAAACAAAAAACAACAAAAACTGGGATCTTATCATTTAAAAAATGTATTTATTTGGTACTGGGGACTGAACCCAGGGATGCTTTACCCATGAGCTATATCCCTTGTCTTTTATTATTATTATTTTGAGATGAGGGTCTGGCCAAATTGCTAACCCTTGAACTTGCCATTCTCTGGCCTCAGCCTCCCTAGTTACTGAGATGACAGGTGTGTCACACCACACATGGCTTCATTTTGTTTCTTAAAAACCATACAAAGGGGCTGGAGCGGTGGCTCAGTGGTTACTGCGCTTGCCTGGCATGCACAGGTACATGGGTTCAAACCCCAGCAACCCATGTACACAGCTAAGTGTCAGAGCAACGAAAGCCATGTGAAAAACTCAATGAAAATTGATTCTCTCTCTTTGTCCTTCTTTCAAAAAAAAAAAAAAAACCATACAGATATCCTCGCCTGGGTATTTCCCCAGGGGATTTAGAATGAGCACATTACAGTGTCACAGTGAAACCGATGTTCATAGCAGCTCAATTTATAATAGCTAAATTATGGAAACAACCCAGATGTCCCTCACTGGATGAATGGATCCAAAAACTGTGGTACATATATACCATGGAGTTTTACTCAGCAATTAGAAATAATGATGTTGCAGTCTTTGAAGGTAAATAGATGGCTATGGAAGAAATTATGCTGAGTAAAATCAGCATAACCCAGAGAACCAAGAGTCGAATGTCTTCACTCATCTGTGGAGGCTGGAGCTAGACCCTGGCCATTGAGAAAGGAGGTCAATTCTCATGATTTAAATTCGGAAAAGTTGTAATGACATACAATCTAAGACTTTTTATAGAGATGTTTTGGGAAGGTGGGAGGGGGAGGGATAGGGGTGGATAATTGGGGAGCAGGTCTTGGGGGGTAAATCTAATATTCAGAACTTATATTTTTCGTTAGAACCATGTTTGATTGTTCAATAAATAAATTTCTTAATTAAAAAAAACACACAGATACATAATTTAAAAAGGTCGAGTGGGGGTGCTGAAGTGGTGGCTTACTGGTTCAAGTGCTTGTCTGGCATGCATGAGGACCCAGGTTCAAACCTCAGCACCACATACACAACTAAGTGTCAGAGGAAACAACAAAGGCCAGATATAAAAACAAATAAAATAGATTCTCTCTCTCTCTTTAAAAAAAAAAAAAGGTCAAGTGGGCTGGGGATGTGGCTCAGGGGTAAAGTTCTTGCTTCACATGCATGAAGGGGTTTGATGCTTAGCAGCCCACACACTAAAAAAATGGCCAACCACTGGGGATGTAGTGGTAGATCCCTTGCCTAGCATACTGCATACCTGAGGCCCTGGGTTTCATATCCAGCAACTGGAGAAAAAAGAAAAAGTAGTAGGCAAGCATTATTAAAATAGTTAAAATGAACCAGGTGCAGTAGCACATGCCTGTAAACACGTTGGCTTGGAAGGCTGAGGCAGGAGGATTACAATTGCAAAGCCAGCCTCAGCAACTTAGCCTAAGCAACTTAGTGAGATCATATCTCAAAATAAAAAGGGCTGGGGATGTGGCTCAGTGGTTAAGGCACCACTGGGTTCAATCCTTGGTACCCGCCCCCCGAAAAAGAATTTTTTTAAAGGGTTAGAATGAAAAATAGGAGGTCTTACCCAATCCCTCCCCTACACTGTTCCTTCTTTGAGAGGGGGCAGCTCAGGTTAATTAATCCTGATAGAAAAGACTCCCTCTCCACCTTTGCTTTGTAATAAAGTCATGTGACCTTTTTAGAAAATAAGTGCATGTTCTGTTCAGTTAAATTCAGGATGCAACAAGAATAAATTCTGATTTTCTTTTTTTTTTTTTAAAGAGAGAGGGACAGTGAGAGAGAGAGAGAAAGAGAGAATCAATTTTTTTTATTTAGTTTTTCAAGGGGCCTTCGTTGCTCTGACACTTCTTTTTTTGTACATGGTGCTGGGGTTCGAACCTGTGTCCATGTGCATGCCAGGCAAGCACCTTAACTGCTGAGCCACCACTCCAGCACCTCTTTTTTTCTTTTTTAAGAGAGAGAAAGTGTGAAAGAGAAAGAGAGAATTTTATTTTAAATAAAATAAAAATTTTATTTAATTTTTCATGTGGCTTTTGTTGCTCCAACAAAAGGGGCTGGAGCAGTGGCTTGGTGGTTACAGTGGTTACAGTGCTTGCCTGGCAAGCTTGAGTAGCTCGAGTATGCAAGTTCAAACCCCAGCGCCACGTACAGAATGAGTGTTCAAAGAATGAAAGTCACATGAAAAACTAAATAAAAATTGCTTCTTCCTCATTGTCCCCTCTTTCTTAAAAAAAAAAAAAAAGTTTTGTGAGAAATTTCTCAGGGCTTGGGGATTTAGCTCAGTGGCAGAACGCTTTCCTAGCACGTGCAAGGCACGGAGTTCAATCCTCAGCCCTGAAAAAGAAAAAAAAAAATTTCTCAGTCTTCACAGTGCTAATAATCCACATGTAGTATCAGAGATTGACAGAGGTCCAAAAAATGTCACAATCTGGGCTGGAGATGTAGCTGTGGTACAGCACTTGCCTAGCATGTTTGAGGCCCTGGGTTCAATACCCAGTGCTGAAAAAAAAAAGTCACAGTCTTAGGAATTGAATGATTCTTTGCACAGTATTTAGGCATCTTCTAGAATGGAACTCCTTCTTATGTGGTATGCAGTTCATGGAGTGTATTTACCTTAGTTCCAAGAAAGTTTTAGCTCCAGCCCCCTACTCATTATATTTATGTGAATGTTTGGAAATTACCATTAAAACAAAAAGGCTGGGGCTAGAGTGGTGGCTCAGTGGTTACAGCGCTTGCCTGGCATGAGCGAGTATGAGAGTTCAAACACCAGCACCACATCAATGAAGTGTCTGAGGAATGAACTAAGTGTCCGAGGAATGAAAGTCACGTGAAAAACTAAAAGAAAATTGCTTCTCTCTCTCTCTCATTGTCCCCTCTTTCTTAAAAAAAAAAAAAAAGCCTCACTTCTGGAAGGGAAGGGAAGGAACCAAGATTCAGAGGGGAGTCTAGACCTTAATATTTCTTGTTTTTGTACCAGGTGTTGAACCTAGGGGTGCTTAACCACTGAGCCAAATCTCCAGCCCTTTTTATTTTTTAATTTTGAGACAAGGTCTCACTAATACTTAGGGCCTAAGTTGCTGAGCCTGGCTTTAAACTTGTGATTTTAATATTTTAAATTAGTGATAATAAACAATTATGTGGATAATTTAGACCAGCAAAATATCCAATTGAGAACCTTCATTCTTTCAACTCAGAGCCCAAAATGGCACAGTGGGAGATGCTGCAGAATCTCGACAGGCCTTTTCAGGACCAGCTGCACCAGCTTTACTCCCAGAGCCTCCTGCCAGTGGATATTCGACAGCACTTGGCTGTCTGGATTGAAGACCAGAACTGGTGAGGGCTTCAGGAGTTGGGAGGTGGTGGGTGGGGAGAAGGTGATTCCCTTCTCTTGGGCTCTGGGATCTTGAAAACTACCTGCAAGAGGTTGAAAAGCCTTAGGACAGCAGCTACTTCTCGGAGACACTAACCCTTGTCATTTCTGGTCCCCAGGAAGGAAGCTGCACTAGACAATGATGATTCCAAGGCTAACCTGCTCTTCTTACATTTCTTGGACCAACTGAATAATGAGTGTGGCCGCTGCAGCCAGGACCCTGAGTGCTTGTTGCTACAGCACAACTTACGAAAATTCTGCAGGGACATTCAGGTAGCTGGATGAGTTGGGAATAACAAGGGTAGAACTGGCATCCAAGTGTAGAGGAAGGTTTGGCGTGCAGAGCAATACCTGAAGGTGCAAATGGAGAGGAGCAGATACGGGGTAAGAGTCTGGACCTTGGGGATCACTAGCAGAGAGAAGGCCGGAGTCTAGATGACACTGTTGGGAGAATGCTAGGGTTTTGGGTGGAAAAGAGAAAGGGCTAGGGACTTTGAAGGACCGGGAAATACTGGGAACATTGGTGGAAGGGTCTAGAGCAGGCCACTCATTGAAGATGATTGAATTGGATCAATCCTTCCTCTTTTCCTACTCTAGGCCTTTCCCCAGGGCTCAACCCAATTGGCTGAGATGATCTTTAATCTACTTCTGGAAGAAAAAAGAATTCTGAATCAAGCTCAGAGGGCTCAGGTAGTGAAAACATTTTGGTGGTAATGTTGGAAACTCCTGGAATACAAAGGATCCATGGAAAGGATTCAGGATATTTGTCTTAGAACAGGACCCCCCACCCATCCTATGGTATAAATTTAGGGATAAAGGATTTTAGAGATAAAAGGTCAGGGTTGAAATATGCTCAGAGCATCTTTATTTCAGGAGCAAGGCAAGCCAACTCCTGAAGCATCTGTGGATAGCCAGCATATTGAAATTGAATCCCGAATCCTGGATTTAAGGACCATGATGGAGGTTGGTGGGTGTAGCAAGAGTTGGGTGGGCAAGGCTTAGCCTACCCTCTTCCTCAGAAGCAACCTCATTGAGGTCCCATCCCCTCTACAGAACCTGGTGAAATCCGTCAACCAACTGAAGGAACTGCAGGATATCTTCAACTTCCGATATAATATTTACAAAAAAGGTAGAAAGTCCATAGAGGGGTGGGAGAAAGACAGGTGGCTGCTGGGAGGGCAAGAGGAGAGGAAAACAGAATGAGAAAGCTCCAGTGAGCTACAGCCACCTTTGGCCAGTCTCCCTAACTACAGTCCTGCTGCCATGCAAAGCTAGAAGTGCCATGGTGTGTTATAGAGGTTGGGGTGGAAATACAGGCAGGGACAGATGGTGAATATTGAAGAAAATGCATGAAAAACTCCATTAGCAGGTTGAGTGGACTTTTGGTCCATTCAGAATTTGATCAAGGGGGTGCTGGAGCGGTGGCCAACAGAAACGGTGCCTGCCCTACGTGCACAGGTTCGAACCCCAGCACCACATGCACAACTAATTGTCAGAGCAATGAGGGCCACATGAAAAACTAAATAAAATTGATTCTCTTTTAAAAAAAGAAGAATTTGCTCAAGGGCCCCCAGGTGCCTGTCATTTTCTTGGTTTTCCTTGCTTCTCCCTCCAAAAAAATCCTCTTTCTGACTCTGAGACCTGGGCCAAGAAAGAGAGGGGAAGGAGCCCTGGTCTGACTCCTGTTCCTGCCATTCAGGAAAAACATCTTCTTTGGACCCCCATCAGAGCAAACAGCAACAGATTCTGCAGGAAACTCTCAATGATTTGGACAGAAGGAGAAAGGTGGGAGACAGAAGGAGGAGGGAGTGAGCAACAGGGAACTGGGGAAATAGAGGGATTTGGGGGCCCCAGCCCAGTAGCCTTGGCTTCATTTTCTTCTCATCCTAAGTTAGATGGTGCAGAGTGATTATAAGAGGTGCTCAGTACTCCCATTATTATTATTATCTCTTTGCCAGGAGGTGCTGGATACCTCCAAAGCAGTGGTAGGCCGGTTAACAACCCTAATTGAGCTACTGCTGCCAAAGTTGGATGAGTGGAAAGCCCAACAGCAAAAAGCCTGCATTGGAGCCCCGCTGGAGCAGGTTGGGTTGGAAAAGCTAGAGAACTGGTGAGAGAAAATATATTTTCTCCTGATCCTCCTACATGCCTCAATCCTAGTTCTGGCCATTCCTTATGTTTCGGAAGTTGTAATGCCATGTATACAGCAAGAGGTGTTATTCTTACTAGTCTTTGCTCTCCAGAGATAGAATTCCCTGGATACACTACAGCTGTATTGTTCTTCGTCCTTACCACCCAAGGAGCCCAGAGCCCAGACTTGGCTTCTGTGAAAGTTATGCATTAATCCTCAACCTCGTTTCTCCTTTCTTTCCTCTCTCTTTTTTTTTTTTTCTTAAGAGAGAGGGACAGAAAGAGAGAATCAACTTGATTTAGTTTTTCATGTGCTTTCATTGCTCCGACACTGTTGTGTACATGGTTCTAGGGTTTGAACCCACGTCCTCACACAAGCCAGGCAAGCACTGTAATGACTGAGCCACCACTCCAGCCCCTCTACTTTCTTTTTAATCACCCAAGAAATATATTTTCTTGGGAAGATGGATTGAGGGAAGGAGGGAGGGAGGAAAGTAACCCTACCCTAATGAAACAAACAAAAATTGAGAACTGGCGGTTTGGGGATTTAGCTCAGTGGCAGAGCGCTTGCCTAGCATGCACAAGGCCCTGAGTTCGGTCCTCAGCCCTGGAAAAAAGGAAAAAAGATTGAGAACTGGAAGTGTAACTCAGTAGTAGAGAACTTGCTTAGCATGAATGAGGTTCAAGTTGGATCTTCAACATGGAAAAAACAGTTCTGGATTCTCCAGTGAGACTGCCTGCGATCACAACTGTAGAATCTTGAGCAAGTACTTAACATTCCTCTACCTCAGTTTTATCAGATGTAAGATGGGGATAATAATAGTACTTACCTTATGGAGTGGTTGTAAGGATTAAATGCGTTATATTAATCAAATGTAGCAAGCATCATGTGAAAGTTAACTGCTATTATGTTAATAAATCTTTTGTCACTTTTGTATATGAGAATGTTTTCATTTTCATCCCTTGGATTATGAATCATGTTGAATAATCTGGTATATGCCTCCTGGATGATGATGATGGTGGTGATGGTGGTGGTGGTGATTATTTTGGCACTAGTATCAGTTAGTTTCTGACTGTGCCTAAAAGAGCTCTTTGAACCTGGATGGGAGCTCAAAAAACTCATGGATTTCCTCTCTTTGATTCTGTCACCAGGTTCACAGATGGAGCAAAGCTATTGTTTCACCTGCGGCAACTGCTGAAGCAGCTGAGTGAATTGAGCCGCATGGTTAGCTATGAGGGTGACCCCCTGATCAAAGGGGTGAATGTGCCGAAGGCCCAGGTCACAGAGTTGCTTCAGAGTCTGCTCCACAGGTCTGGAGTCCAGGGAAGGGCCTCGAGGGAGAAAGGAGGGAAAGAACAAGGGAAGACCTTCTCACAGAGACTGAACCATGGGTTGTCGCCATGCTTCTTTCCCCAGAGCCTTTCTCGTAGAAACCCAGCCCTGCATGCCCCAAACTCCCCATCGACCCCTCATCCTCAAGACTGGGAGCAAGTTCACCGTACGAACAAGGTTGGCATTTGGAAACTTCTTCCTTTTTCTAGACCTGGTGTTGTGTTTTCTGGTTTTACATATCTTTTTGCTCTTGAACTTTTCTTCTCCAATTCCTTCTGATTCATTTGCCTCTTCTATTCCGTTCCCTTATCTTTTCTCAAACATCTGGCCTATCCAGGAGATTGAGATTGATCTTTTTATCCCACCTATCTCCCCCCTCCCCACATACCCCAGGCTACTGGTTAGACTCCAGGAAGGCAATGAGTCACTGACAGCAGAGGTCTCCATTGACAGGTAAGTTGGGACAGGTTAAGGGAAAGACCAAGGGGTGGTGGCCATGAACTGGGGTAAAGGAGGTACTCATTCTCTCCTCTTTACAATAGGGCCTTAGGGCTGTCTTATTTCTACTTTCATTTGACCTCATAGAAATAACTCCTCTCTTGTTGAGAACTTACTGTATGCAACAGGTAGCATGTCAAGTACTCATTTGATTGTCATAGCAGCCCCATGAGTTAGGTATTATCAATGTACCATACAAACAAGGAAACAGGCTCAGAGAGATTGTCTCTTTTGCACAAGGGCCACATAGCTAGTAAGCTATAGAGGTATGTTTGAACTCAAGTCTGTCTGGTCTTATCTTCTATTCTATTACCTCTCTGTGATTTTTTTAAAATTTCTTTTCAGGAATCTTCCTGAAGGGTAGGTGCCTCATAAGGACACAGCAAACGTCTTTGTACTGTATGCTTGATCTGCACAATTATATTTGGTAGCCCTGGTGGGAGCCCAAATGAGGTGGGAGATTTGGGTGATACATGGACAAAGGGAAAAGGGGAGGACTGAAATGAAGTGGAACTTTTATTTTCCTCCTGAGATTTTAGAATAACTCTGCTCTTTTTTTCCCCATATATATTCTTCCTGGAACAGCTTCCGGAAGTTCAACATTCTAACCTCAAACCAGAAAACCTTGACACCGGAGAAAGGGCAGAGTCAAGGTTTAATTTGGGACTTTGGCTTCTTGGTAAGACGCATCAGTAGTTTAAGCTTCTAATCCAAAGGAACAAAGTCTGGGGGAAGTTCCCAGGTCTTAAAGCAAAATAGGGTTTCTAGGGACCTTGGAGTCTCCACTCTGACACTCTCTCCTTTTCCTCAATTCACAGATGCTGGTGGAGCAACGTTCAGGCAGTTCAGGAAAGGGCAGCAATAAAGTAAGGTTGGGAGAGTATTGGGAGGAAGAAGGAACTTGCCAAAGGGCCTTCTGATTCCTGTGTCTTTGGCTGTCACAGGGACTGTTGGCTGTGACAGAGGAATTGCACATCATCAGCTTCACAGTCAAATATATCTACCAGGGTCTGGAGCTGCAGCTGAAAGTGAGTGAAAGAGAGCAGGAGAGAAAGCAGATTGGAAAAAGACATAAGAAGGGGATGAACTGAAGTCCCTTGGGGTGGGCTCTCACCCCTGCCACTACCAAATGTCAGTGGCTAGAAATACCACATCCCCCCTCCATGACTTTTGTCTGCTCCCCAGACGGACACCCTCCCTGTGGTGATTATTTCTAACATGAACCAACTCTCGATTGCCTGGGCCTCAGTTCTGTGGTTCAATCTGCTCAGCTCAAACCCCCAGGTAGGAGGTGGGGTCTGCAGGTGAGAGGTACAGGCGAGGCATGTGGAATATTGGTGTGAGGGGCTGCTTCTGAACCATCCTGCTTTCCTCATCCTTGCAGAACCAGCAATTCTTCTCTAACCCACCTAAGGCTCCCTGGAGCTTGCTGGGTCCTGCTCTCAGTTGGCAGTTCTCCTCCCATGTTGGGCGAGGCCTCAACCTTCAGCAGCTGGGCATGCTGAAAGACAAGTTATTTGGTATAATTCTCCTTCTTTTCTCTCAACCTTTCCCCAGCCTTAGTCTGCCAAGCTCTCTGTCCTGTTGTTCTCAGGACCCTGGCCTGGCCTTGACTCCTTCTGTCATCTGAACCATCTGTGGCTCTGTCCCACAGGGCAGAACTCTAGGGGAGAGGATGCATTGTTGTCCTGGGCTGACTTCAGTAAGGTAACTCCATGCATCCTATGCTGCTAGATCTAGCCCCCAATCCAACTGATGGCTCTTCCCAGTCACTCTTTCCCTACACTGGGGAAAACTCCACATCTCTTACTGCTTTTCCATTCCTACTGCAGCGAGAGAGCCCCCCAGGCAAACTACCATTCTGGACATGGCTGGACAAAATTCTGGAGCTTGTACATGACCATCTGAAGGATCTCTGGAATGATGAGTAAGAGCCTTTCCATCCTAGGCTTGTTCTTTCTGGGCTGAAGAGTGGACTCCTAGCGCCCCCATGTGGCAAATAGGGAGAGAGCAAAAACTAGTAACAGGAGACATTTCTAATGATAGAGTTGAATTTTTCAAGCATGTGTTCCAGAACCTGCTAGGTGCATTCATGAATTCTCTCATTTGATCCTTACAACCACACTGAGTGGTTGGTATTGCCACCCTCATTTCAAGTGAAGAAATGGTAATGGGAATTGAGCCCAGGGGTGCTTCACCACTGAGCAAAATACCCAGTCCTTTTTTATTTTTCGAGACATGGTCTAAGTGGCTGAGGGTCTCACAAGTTGCTAAGACTGGCCTCAAACTTTCACTCCTGCCTTAGCTTCCCCAGTCTCTGAGATTGCAGGTGTACACCCAACAGCAAACTAAGTCTTAAAGAAGTTAAAGAACTTGGAGCCAGGTGTGGTGGCACATGCCTATAATTCCAGTGGCTCCGGAGGCTGAGGCAGAAGAATAGCAAGTTCAAAACCAGCAACTTAGGGAGGCCCTGAGTACCTTGGGGAGACCCTGTCCCAAAATAAAAAAATAAAAAGGGCTGGGGATGTGGCTCAGTGGTGATACCAAAAAAAAAAAAAAAAAAAGAGAGAGAGAGACGAGAAAAAGAAAAGGAACTTACCAAAGGAAGGGGCTGGGATTCAAACCTAGGCCTGTATGACTCCAAGGCCATGCTCTTTCCACCATACTACCTACCTATTTGCACACCCGTTGGGCTTTACAATATGTTCCCCTGCTCCCCGTGTGACCTCACTAAATCCCCACACTTCATCAAACCCTGGAGCAGTGCAGGGGGTGGAGGTTGCAAGGGAGTGTCCCTAATGTGAAGTGACTTGGTCAAGATGGAAAAGTTTGTAAGTGACAGAGCTGGGGCCAAAACTTGGCACTCACACCCATAGAAGGGGTTGGGGGTCTCACAGCTGCGCTCTGTGTTCCAGGCGCATCATGGGCTTTGTGAGCCGGAGCCAGGAACGCCGTCTGCTCAAAAGGATGGTCTCTGGCACCTTTCTACTGCGCTTCAGTGAATCATCGGAAGGGGGCATTACCTGCTCCTGGGTGGAGCACCAGGACGATGGTCAGCTGCCCGGCCCTGTCATTCCTGTAGCCTTTCCTTTCTGCCTGGCTCACCTTTTGCTCCCCTGCGTGCTCTTGCCTTCCTGGGCTCGGTCCTGAATCCCCTAGCAGCTTTGGAGTGGGGAAGCCAGGGAGGGGAGCTCCAGGGTCAGCCTCCTCTCTTCTGCATCCACTTCCAGATAGGGTGATCATCTACTCTGTGCAGCCCTACACCAAGGAGGTGCTTCAGTCGCTCCCACTGACTGAAATCATCCGCCATTACCAGCTGCTCGCTGAGGAGAACATACCCGAGAACCCGCTGCGCTTCCTCTATCCACGAATCCCTCGGGATGAGGCTTTTGGGCGCTACTACCAGGAAAAAGGTGGGAATCATTGACATGTTTCATTGCCAGATTAGAGGGATCCTCAGACATCTATACAGTTCCTTCCTTTCAAACACAGATGCCCAGAGCAGCTGAAGGATTTACCCAGGAGGCATGCTAACTAGTTAGGGGATAAAATTGTCAGAATCAGTGGACTGGGGACCTTGCGCTGTATCCAGTACGCTGACTCCCCCACCTCCTGTGTGTGTCCCCACAGTTAATCTCCAGGAGCGGAGGAAATACCTGAAACATAGGCTCATTGTGGTCTCCAATAGGTGAGATATGAACCCTTAACCCATCCCCTGGAATCTTTTTGGCTGATATGGTGACTGTAACCTGTGCTATTCCAGTCCCTGCAGCCTTCTCTCCCTGCCGTCCCAGATTCTACAGCCTTCTCATCCCCCGCCCATCATCTCAAAGCGCTCCTTTCTCACGTTTTCCTGCTGCCACCCGCAGGCTGTCTTCACCACGGCTTCTTGTAATAGTCACAATCGCTGGTGTTAACTGTTTTCAGCTGAGGAAACTGAGGTTCCTCCTAGTGAAATGATAGACCTAGCCAGAGTGGCTATTAAGTGACCCAGGTCTGTCGGATTCCAAAGTTCTGCTTTTTAAAAATAATTTTTTATTTTTAGTTGACATATTTATGGGGTATGGTGTGATAATTAGGTACATGAATACAATGTACTGATCAGATAAGGGTAATTAGCATTTCTGTCTCCTTAGATATTTATCATTTCTTTGTGTTGGGAGACTTTGAAGTCCTCTTTTCTAGTTCTTTATAAAATATATAGGTTGTTGTAAACCATAGTTACATTATTGTGCTGTAGAACACGAAAGCTTATTCTCCTCCCTGTATTTTGTGACATGTTAACCGACCTCCATGTCCTCCCTAACCTCTGTTGTCCACTAGTGCTCTCTGTTTCTGAGATCTATTTTTTTTAGCTTCTACATAAGCGTGAGAACATAATGGTATTTCTTTTTCTAAGTCTGTCTTATTTCACCTAATGTAATATCCTCTACTTTCATCTATTTTGCCCAAAATGACAGGATCTTTCTTTTCTCTTTTTAAACAGAGAGAGAGAGAATCAGTTTTATTTTTTTTATCTGGCCTTTGTTTCTCTGACATTTAGCTGTGTATGTGGTTCTAGGGTTTGAAACCAGGTCCTTGTGCATGCCAGGCAAGCACTGAGCCACTGCTCCAGTCCCAGGATTTCATTTTTTATAGCTGAATAATAATCCATCATGTATATGTGTGTGTGTGTGTGTGTGTGTGTGTGTATATATATATATATATTCGTCAGTCAGTGGATACCTCAGTTGATTCCATATTCTGGCAATATTATGAATACTGATGTAATAAATATGGGAGTATAGTTATCTTTTCTTTTTAATTTTCTTTTTAAAGACAAAGGGAGAGAGAGAGAGAGAGAGAAAGAGAATCAACTTTATTTAGTTTTTCATCTGGCTTTTGTTGCTCCAACACTTCGTTGTGTATGTGGCTGGTGCTGGGGTTCAAACCTGGGTCTTCATGCATACCAGGAAAGCACAATACCACCAAGCCACTGCTCCAGCCCTTGCGTTGATTTTTTTATATGTTAAGAGATAGGGATCTAGTTTCATTCTTCTGAAAATGGATATTCAGTTTTCTCTGCTTAGAGGCTGTTATTTCTTCAAAGAGGTGTTTTTGGCACCTCTGTTGAAAATTGGCTTTTATGAATTTATTTCTGGGTCTATATTCTATTCCAGTGGATTATGTATCTGTTCTTATGCCATATTATGCTATTCTGGTTACTATATCTTTGTAATATATATATATTTTTTTTAAATTTTTTTTTTTAAAGAGAGAGGGACAGTGAGAGAGACAGAGAAAGAGAGAAACAACTTTATTTAGTTTTTCACATGGCCTTAGTTGCTCCAACACTTAGCTGTGTACGTGGTGCTGGGGTTTGAACCCGGGTCCTCGTGCTTGCCAGGCAAGCGCCGAAACCACTGAGCCACCGCTCCAGCCCTGTAATATATTTTTTTTTGATATTTCAAGCTTTGTTCTTTTGCTTCTTATTGCTTTGGCTATTCAAGGTCTTTTGTGATTCCCTATGCATTTTAGGATTGTTTTTTTCTATTCTGGGAAGAATGCTGCTGGTGCTTTAATGGGGAACACATTAAATCTGTAAATCACTTTAGGTAGTATTCAAAGTCCAACTTTTTCTTTTCTTTTTTTTTTTTAAGAGAGGGAGGGAAGGAGGAGGGAGAATCAACTTTATTTACTTTTTCATCTGGTTTTTGTTGCTCTGATACTTTGTTGTATATGTGGTATTGGGGCCAAATCTGCGTCCTCATGCATGCCAGGCAAGCTCAGTAACCGCTGAACCACTACTCTAGCACCAACTTTTTTCTTTTTTAAGAGAGGGAGGGAAAGAGAAAGAATCAGTTTTATTTATTTTTTCATCAGGTCTTTGTTTCTCCAACTCTTAGCTGTGTATGTGGTACAGGAATTTGAATCCAGGTCCCTGTGCATGCCAAGCAAGCACTCCAACTGCGGAGCCTCTGCTCTAGTCCCAACAATTTATTTTATTTTTAGAGAGGGAGAGAGAGAGAGAGAGAGAGAGAGAGAATCAATTTTATTAAGTTTTTCATGTGACTTTTGTTGCTCCAACACTTCACTGTGTATATGATGTGGGGTTTGAAATTGTGTCCTCATGCTTGCCAGGCAAGTGCCATAACCACTGAGTCACCACTCCAGCCCCCACAATTTTTTTTAAGATAGAGGGGGACAGAGAAAGAATAAATTTTTTATTTATTTTTTCATCTGCCTTCATTTCTCTGGTACTCAGCTGTGTATGTGGTGCTGGGGTTGGAACCTGTGTCCTCATGCATGCCAGGCAAGTGTTTTAACCACTGAGCAACCACTCCAGCCCAAAGTCCAACTTTTATCCACTCTCTTGCCTCTCAAAATTTATATATTGTCAGCTGGGTATGATGGCATATACTTGTAATCCCAGCTACTCAGGAGGTTGAGGCACGAGGATCCAAGTTCAAGGCCAGCCTCAGAAACCTAACAAGACCCTGCCTTGAAATAAATAATAAAAAGCCAGGTGTGGTGGTGCACACCTGTTATCCCAGTAATTGAGGAGGCTAAGCAGGAAGATCGTAAGTTTGAGGCCATCCTCAGCAACTTAGCGAGGCCCTAAGCAACTTAACGAGACCTTGTCTCAAAATAAAAAATAAAAAGGATTAGGTATGTGGCTCAGTGGTTAAGTGCCCCTTGGTTCAATCCCTGATACCCTCCCTCAAAATAAATAAGTAAATGAATAAATATAAAAATAAAAAATGAACAGGGCTGGGGATGTGGTTCAGTTGTTAAGTGCCCCTGGGTTCAATCTCTGGTATCAAAAAAATTATTATACCTCAGCCCTGAAAAAAATATTATTATATATTGTCCCTCTCATTACTGTTGATAAATCTGAGACTCAGAGAAGTTATCTAACTTACCTAAGGTTATACAGCTAGTAAATGATACAATTCAGACTCTAGCAAGCCTGATTCAAAGCCCATCCTCCCTATCCCTCTTCTGTATTGACTCTTTAGGCTGAAAACAAAGCCACTGCTTGTTCTACCATGTCACATTTCACCTAAACCACTGAGTTCTGCCCCTTTGTTTATCTTGGGGTATCTAGACAGGTGGATGAGCTGCAACAACCGCCAGAGCTCGAACTGAAGCCAGAATTGGAATCAGAGCTGGAGGTGGGGCTGCCCCCAGTGCCAGAGTTAGGGCTTGACCTGGATTTAGAGCCACTGCTGAAGACAGGGCTGAATCTGAGTTCAGCGCTGGAACCTGTGCTGGAGACCGCTCTGGAGCCAGGGCTGGAGCTCAGCCTAGTACCTGTCCTGGAGCCTGTGCTATGCAGGATATCACAAAGCATGCCGGAGTCAGACCTGAGACCTGCATTACAGCCAGTGCCAGAGCCAGAGTTGCCCTGTGATCTGCAAAGCTTGAACACTGAGGGAATGGAAAGTAAGTGATGAGATAGGACAAGAGAAAAAGAAGTACATTCTTCTTTACCTTTCCTCCATCACCCATCTCAGAAAAAACGGAGCTCCAAGCTCCTCACTGGAGAGAGGCTCATATCCTAGTGATTCTTTTTATTAGGAAATGCAAGTCTCCCTCTACCCTTTTCCTCCATCCCCCGGGCCACCCTCAAACGTTTCCTACCCTTATCCCACACTTATCCTGCTGAGTGGGGAATCCCCAACTAAGATCAGGGCCTGACTTTTCTTTCTGGATTATCTAGTCTTCAGAAACTTCACAATAGAAGAAATCATGCCAAATGGTGACCCGCTGTTGGCTGGCCAGAACACCACCGACGAGGCGTACGTCTCCTGCCCCAGCCATTTTTACACAGATGTACCCTTGATTCCTGACTGCTAGGAGCTATGTTTTCCCTGTTCTTTCCAGATCTTTTGCCCCTTTTACTCCCCACATCATGATGCTGCTCTCCAAGGATGAGAAATCAGACATTCTAAGCTGGGGTTCAAGGTGGGAGGTGAAAGCATTATCTCCTCTCAACAAATCAGAACAGGTGCTGGCCATAGTTCTAAATAGGATCCTAGGGGCTGTCTGCTGTGCTGGGAGATATAGGGGTCCTGCAGCAGACCAGGACAATTTGCAGGTACTTGGAGGGCTGAGGGAAGTGGCCTTGTCAGTATGGAAGGATTTCAGCATCTTAACAGTTGGTCAGATTAAACTGAGGCACACTAGCCTTGGCCCTTTGTGGACAGCACAGACATGTCATAGAATTCTGTTTCTCTCATTACTTTTTTCTATGTTGGGCATTATTCAGTTCAGAGCCTTGTGCATGTTCTATCACACTTCTAGCTGTTCATGCTTCTCTTCTGGTTCCTTTTGTGTAGGATAACCTTTTCATTTCTTCTTCCCTTCACTTCTGACTCCAGTCCTAAATTTCTTCTTTTCCTACAGGGGCTGAGAGCTTTCTGTCTTGGCCCATGATGTGAAGCTCTGCCTGGGGAAGGGTATAGGAAGTAAACTCTTCTTACCAGTCTCCTGCCTTGCTCTGTTCTGCCCCCCACGTTGCCTTCATCCTTTCATCCCCCCTAAAGTGATCCTGCCACCCTAACGTGGTTGAGAAGCTTTGCACACTAATTTAGGCTGCCTAGTCTCCACTTCCTTAGTGCTTGAGAGAGAAATCACTCTTAGAGGCTGGGATGGTAGGGTTGATGGGAATTTAGGAATTGACTTATGTAGTATTGGATAGAATTTGGTATTTTTACAGAGGAAGAGAAAGCTCTGGATCTTTGCTATTTTTCTATTAAAATAGTGTCCCTTCTTTTGTACAATATACTGTTTGCCTGAAAGGAAGGTTTCCATTTGTTGAGTATAGAGCTGGGCAAAGACCACACCAAAGTTCCTGGAACTTAGAACTTTGAAGGTTTGTCATGTGACCATGGACATCCTCATACATTAGCCATTCCCAGGGAACCCTAGGGGCAGCTGCCATTGCTCGTAGATGTGCTTCTGAGAGAGGCCCTGCACATGCAGCTATTTCTTGCCTGGTCTGTCAGAGGAACAGTCCTGTTCAGAAAGGGGGCCCTTCCGAGCAGAAATGACTAATAAACTTTGTGCTAACCTTGAACTGTGTCATCTCAGAACTTCTTTACTTCTCTGCTCACGAAGACTAATGTCCTTAGGGACATCATTAAGGACAGCAACATATAGGAATGAGGTCAGCAAGTTGTGGCCTCTCTTCTACCCCTGCATGCCCCTCTTGTCATGTTTCTCCTTTGTCCCTTCTGGTTTGGAGCAGGGCTTCTTGCTCCTTAGACTCTTTGGGATGGGGTGTGGAGTGTGAGTGATATATGTGTTGGTGAGGGATAAGTGTTATATGATTATCCTATTGTATACCTGGTTGGAGTCAAAACCAAGACATAAACCCAGGTATGTTTAACTCCAAAGCACAGGTTCTTTTGATGCTGGGACTACAGAAAAAAAGGAAAGGAAATGGAAATGATCACTAGTCCCTTTCCCTTCTTTTTTTTTTTTTTTGGCAGGGGTGGTGGGGGTGGTGGGAGGGAGTTTAACTCCCCTTGAGCACCAGACTCCCTTCTGAAGGGATGAACAGAAGTCCTTTAAAGGAGAATCCCATTGGCTTGGGGGATTTACCTTCATCTGAGCACTGGCTTTTTTTTTTCCTACTGGGGGAATGTAGAGAGGTACTCTACCACTAAGCTATATCTCCAGTCCTTTTTTTATTGTTTTTTTTTTTAAAGAGAGGGACAGTGAGACAAAGAATCAATTTTTATTTATTTTTCCATGTGGCCTTCATTTCTCTGACATTTTAGTCGCGTATGTGGTGCTGGGGTTCGAACTTGGATCCTCTTGCGTGCCAGGCAAACACTTTAACTGTTGAGCTCCAGACCCTTTTTTATTGTTTTGAGATGGGGTTTCATTAAGTTTCTTAGGGCCTCACTGCTAAATTACCTCCTGAGTCACTGGGATTACAGGCATGCACCATCACACCCTTCTGGGCTATAACTTTTGATCCTGCAGTGAGTGGGGCTCCTGTCTTGGCCAGATATATTCTTGGCCAAGACAACAAGGAAGAAGGCAATGGAAGAGGGAGCAAGTGACCTCTAGGTGTGCCTCCACTTCCTATCTCAACCTCTTGTAATCCCAGTCTGTTTGCTCAACCATCCAAAGATTGATAATAAAAAGATTCCAGTGGCACACATGTATAATCCCAGTGACTTGAAAAGCTGAGGCAGGAGGACTGCCAGTTCAAGGCTAGTCTCAGCAACTTAGCTAGATGGTGTCTCAAGTAAAAAGGGTGGGGATATAGTTTAGTGGCAAAGCACCCCTGTGTTCAATCCTTAGTACCAAAAAAAGAGATTCCAGTTATTCTGTTCTCCAGGGAGTCATGAGAAAATATTGTTCTCCACCATAGGTCTTCAGAGTAGAAGAAAAGGAAACATATTATATAATCCATTGGCTCTACTTTTTCCATCTATTTCTCTCCCAGTTGAGCTTAGAAATTAAGACTCAAGAGCTGGGCATGATGGCGCATGCCTGTAATCCCAGTAATTTGGGAGACTGAGGCAGGAGGATCGCAAGTTCAAACCAGCCTCAGCAATTTAGACCCTGTCCCTAAACAAAATATAAAGAAAGTCTGGGGATGTAACTCAACAGTTCAATCTCCAGTACCAAAAAAAAAAAAAAAGAAAAATTTGACTCAAGAGCCACATAAATAAATCTTTATTGAAAAAATACATAATTACTTATAAATATAATAAATAATCCTCTACAAACTGCTCCCAAGAGGATAAATAATACCAAAATTTCCCTTCCCATTTAATAAATATGCAACTTTTCACAGGTCCGTATCAGTCAGTATTGGCAGTTTTTCAGCATACAAGTCCTATTAAAATTAATGGACTTATTAACTTATCAGCTCACAGTTGTGTGGGTTGAGAGCCCTGGAGATCTGATGCCATCCTTAAACTGTGCCTTCAGGGGCTCTGAGGTGCTGCTCCGTGGGCAAACACCCGGGCAGCTACAGCCACAAAGGCCTGGAGGCTGCGGAGGATCCTGAGGCGGAGGAGCCGCCGCTGCCACGGCTGGCGAGGGCTTGGGCTGGGAATCTGTTGCATCTCCTGGTGCTGACGCTCAGGCTGAATGGACACAGGACATAAGTCAGAAAGGACTCCACATAGATCCCTAGCCCCCAGCCCCATCCTACAGGTCCCTTGTCCATACCTGTAGGAGTTGGCTAAGGCCCAAAAGGGATGCATGAAGCTGACCCACAGGGCCATCAGGGAGTAGAGAAGGCTCCCCTGTGAAAATGTCCGAGCCCAGCAGCTTCTCATAAAAAATCAAACCCTGGTGGATCTTTTGCAAGCAAAACTAGGAAGAGAAGAAAGCAATTAAAGAAGGTGGATACTCCATTCTTCATTCACTGAAGATCTACCCAGTGCTTTATCATTCTCAGACAACTTCTAGTTCACCATGTCTAGTTCACCATGGTGCCTAGCTATATTCCCAGTCCCCTCTCCCTTGAGGCCCAACCTTATCTTATTGGTACCTGACTGTTGTCCCTGAGTCCTTGTGGATCACAGCCATCCCCACATTGGATATGTGGGACATCATTTGTAGCCTCTTCATTTCCCTCTTCTCTTAGTAGATCCTGGAATGGAGGAGGGGATGGGAAGAATACCATACATACTTTTTATTGTTTTCTTTGCAGTGCTGGGGATTGAACCCAGGGCCTCGCACATGATAGACAAGGGATCTACCACTGGGCAACATTCCCAGACCAAGATAAATACTTTTGGATCCCACTGGATCCTCAGGCCCATAACTCTCCCAGGAACCCCAGTTTCTTGTCCTCTCTCATTCTCTGGTGGCTTTCAACCCTCCAGCAGTCGTCCAAGGACACAGCTTCCACCCAATCCTGCATCCTTGTAAGGCTTGAAAAGGTTCCTGTTTGGTCTCAGGGGCTCACACTCACCATATGTCCCACTAGTGGATGTGCGCTCCAGACCAGTGTGCAGAGCTTCTGTGAAAGCTGTTGGCACTGAGCCCAGGCAGGGCTGCTGCTCCCAGGCATAGCCCAGCCCTGAGCTGTCCAGGGCAGCAACAAGAGCAGCATCACAGCTCTGCTTCCCAGCATTATGTCGCCTGCTTCTCAAATCTAGCTGTCTTTGTGATCTGCACCAGTCCTTGTGGAACTCTGCCCACTTCCCCTTGCTGATTTTCTCTGTTTTGCCTCTGGTTCTGGTTCTCTGTTTTTCACGTTTCAGAGCTGCCTCCGTTGTTTTTCTCCCTCTGTTGCTGAGTCTCTTTTTAAGGTCCCTGCATTATAAGGCCCGCCCTTTACACTAGCAGGTGACTCACAGCAGGTGGGATTCCCCTCCCTGCATCATCCCCCTCTGTGGAGAGCCCAGGTAAGTAGCCTCAGTTCCAGGGGAAGTGAGTAGTGAGGTTGCTGTGGCTAGAGGCCTAGGATGGGACCCATGTGTAATGCTCTCCAGGAATCAAAATGGCTTTAGAAAGGGTGGGGGAAGTAACGAACATTTAAATTAATCTGGTCTCAAGTTCCTTCCTGTTTAATCTGTCTCTGATCTTTCTGCCTTTCAAAGCTATACCCCTACTCCACCCCAAACCTAATTTCCTCACTTCCTCTTGCCCCAGGAAAAACCAAAAACAGAAACATTCTCACATTTCCCAAAAGAATAGTGTGCTCAGCCTGGAATGAAGTTTGGTTCCTACCTAATGACCTGCTATCAAGAATAAGACACTTGTTTTTCTCCATTGGTTTTTTTCACTGGGTGGTCCTGGTTTCATAGGAGAGAATGAAAATTAAGGTACTCTGTGAACTCGGAAGACACATGAAGTATTATTTTTCCTCACTTCAGGCCTCACATTGGAGAGCACTTGTGGAGGAGAGGTTGTTGACTAAGAAGTACCTGATTTTTCTGTCTTTTTGTTTCATTTAGTACCAGGAATTGAACTCAGGGGTGCTTAACCACTGAGCCACATCCCCAGCTGGGTTTTTTGTTTGTTTTGTTTTTGAGAGAGGGAGATAGAAACAATTTCATTTATTTTTTAATCTGGCCATTGTTTCTCTGACACTTAGTTGTGTATGTGGTGCTGGGGTTCAAACCCTGGGTCCTCTGGGTACCAGGCAAGTGCTTTAACCGCTGATCCTGCACTCCAGCCCCCAGCTGTGTTTTTTCTGTTTGTTTGATTTGGTTTTTTGTTTTTGTTTTTTGGAGCAGTGGCTCAGCAGTTATGGCGCTTCATGCTGAAGTATGCAAGTTCGAGCCCCAGTACCATGTACACAACGAAGTTTCAGAGCAATGAAAGCCACATGAAAAATTAAATAAAATTGATTCTTTCTCTCACTCTCACTGTTCCTCTCTCTTAAAAAAAAAAAAAAAAAGAGGGCTGGAGCGGTGGCTCAGTGGTTACGGTGCTTGCCTGGCATGCTCAAGTATGCGGGTACAAACCCCAGCACCCACATACACAGCTAAGTGTTGGAGCAATGAAGGCCATGTGAAAAACTCAATAAAAATTTATTCTGTCTCTCCCTCTCTCTCTCTCTGTCCTTCTCTCTTAAAGAAAAAGAGGGGGGATCACCCTGAGTTGCTTAGGGCCTTGCTAAATTGATGAAACTGGCTTTGAATTTGGGATTCTCTTGCCTCAACCTCCCAAAGTGCTGGGATTATAGTCATATGCCACTGTGCCCGCAGGTTTTCATGGGCTTTGTGGATTCAGGTGATGATTTTCTCAGGATACCAATATAAGAAAGGACTCAAAGTTCAACTTAGACATTCCAGCTCCTAGTCCCTACTCCATGGCAAAGAAGTCCAGAAGTTCTGGGTAGTTAAAGGTGCACAGTGACAATGACCCTGGCTGGTCCTTCAGCCTGTTGCATCCATGGGTAAAATCCACTGACGCTGATTTCATCACCCTTCCTGATGCAACATCCAGTGAAACAGCTGAGTGTGAGGTTGGGTGTGGGAGAGAAGGGTGGTCTAAAGCTGGGACTGCCCCAGCCCCAGTGGAGGGTCCCAAAACAATTTGGACGTCAGAATGAGGCCATGGGTGACCACACAGCTGGCTCTCAAAGCCTCCCCAAGAAGTTCACTCTTTTCCTCTGAGAAACTTGCCCTCAACAGAGGTCTCCTTTCCCTTAGAACTATTTAAAACTGCCCAATGAAACTATTGGTTCCAATATCATGATTCTGTGGTAAATCCACCCTTAGGGTGAAACATTTCCAGCATCAGAGAATCATCTCAGTTTGGGGGAGAAATGGTTTGCCTTTGCCTACATAGTGTGGACATAAAAGCAATAAGGAAATTAGAAGGAGGGGCACAAGGAAGTTTGTCTTACTTTGTAGTGTCTCCTAGGCTCTTTCCACCTCAGGTCCCCATTCTAAGAGCCTTAAAAGATACAAGTGGAGCTGCATCCACAGCCCACAAAGCTACATTTCCAGCTCAGAGAAATGGTGTAAAACTGTGCCCTCTGGGGCTGAGGGTGTAGCTCAGTGGTAGAGTATGCACAAGACCCTGGGTTGGATCCCCAGCATTACCCCTTCCCTTCCTTGCCCCCTCTCAAAAACAAAAAACAAAAAAACAAGGCAAAAAAAAAAAAAAAGGAGATAAGTCTCAATTGGAGGATTGGGCTCTGCCTATTTGTTTCACTTCCTGATGCTGCAGCAGTTGGGTAGGAAGCAGGGTTGGTGGGGCGATTGTGGGACTGTTGTGCAGCAGGAACTACTTCCAAGGCTACATCTGACATGGAGCTCCAAGAAGTCTTTGACGTCATTTGGGACTCGACCGTTATGCAAATCATATTCACAAGATACGCCTAGACAGGCCTTTCCAGTTGGATGCTTTGACTCCAAATCCAGTTGAAGTTTCCCCAGTTAGGTAGTAATCATAGCTAATAATAGTGGTTAATATACACTCCAACTCTCACTTTATACCAAGTACTTGGTCTAAGCATTTTACATTAACTGATTTAATTCTCACAATAACCCCATAGGGTAGATATTATAATTATCCCCACATTACAAATGAGGAGACTGAGGCACAGTGATAAGAAATTTGCCAGAGGTCACAGAGCTGCAAAGTGGGTAGTACTGTAGTACCTCCAAATCCTGCATTTTTTTTTTGAGGTACTGAAGATTGAAACAGAACCAGGGGTGCTCTACCACTGAGCCACATCTCCATTTCTTTTATTTTTTATTTTGAGACAGGGTCTGATTAAGTTGTTGAAGTTGATCTCAAACTTGTGATCCTCCCACCTCAGCCCCGTGAATCACTGGAATTACAGGTGTGCACCACAGTGCCAGGCAGATCCTGTTTTCTTTCGGTTGTTTTGGTACTGGGGATTGAACCAACAAGTGTTTTACCAGTGAGTTACAAGTTACATCCCCAGACCCTTTTTTTTTTTTTTAATTTTGAGACAGAGTCTCACTAAATTGCCAAAATTGGCCCCCAGTGCAATCCTGCTTCAGCCTCCTGAGTATCTGGGATTACAGGACTATGCCACCATACTCAGCAATTTATTTATTTATTTTTTTAAAGAGAGAGGGACAGTGAGAGAGAAAGAGGCAGAGACAGATTCAATTTTATTTAGTTTTTCATGTGGTTTTTGTTGCTCTGACACTTTGTTGTGATGTGGTACTCAGGTTCGAACCCATGTTCTTGAACATGCCAGGCAAGTCCTGTAAGCACTGAGTCACCATTCCATTCCTACTCAGCAATTTCTTAATCTTTACAATACACTGGAGACTGTGGTGAGGAGACATAAATGTATCTTGATCGTTACCACCACCCAAAAACAACAAATAAAAAAAAAGCATCTGGATCTTATTCAGCCCAGGCATCTCACTCAGGTGCTGTGATTTTCATGAGTCTTAAAGTTTTTCTCCATTTGAGACTTTAGCATAGATATTTTTCAAAGTGCGGAACTGTCTAGGTCTCTCAGCACCCACCAACCTGTGAGATTTTAAATCTAAGGACTTGTCACTGGGGTGGGGGGTACATGTCTATAATCCCAATGATTCGGGAAGCTGAAGCAGGAGGATCACGTTTATGGGCAGCCTCGGCAATTTAGCAAGATCCTCAGTAGAGTATCTTAGTGAGACCCTGCTTTGAAAATAAAAAATAAATTAAAAAGGACTGGGGATGTAGTCAGTGGTAGAGTTCAATCCCATGAGTTCAATCCACAGTATCAATAAACAAATAAACCTAAGGACTTGTGAAGTCAGATAAGTTTGAGAGTCCCTCTAAGACCCCTCTCCACTTTGGTGCTGAGGATTTAACCCAGGCCCCTAGCATGCCAAGCAAATTGTCTACCACTAAGCTACATCTGCAGCCCAGAGAATTGCTTTAAAACTGTACTCTCCAGCTGGACTTGGTGGCACACACCTATAATCCCAGGAATTTCTTACATGGGAGTCCCTTTATGTGGCCTTTAAAAATAACAATGACAGCTATTTCTGGGGTGTCTGGCATTTGCATGTGTGACTATGTTGGGGCTGGGATTTGCTGGGGTATTGTATTTCCCCAGGAGGTTGGTTGTGGTGAAGGTATTGAGATAGGGTGGAGGTATTGAGATAGGGTGGGTGGGGTGGGGACCTAGGGAAAAGACCAAGGTGACCTATGTGCTCCTCTAGGAAGGAGGGAAAGCCTGATTTCCCTTGTCCTTGGGGACCAGTAGGCCTGGTGGTTTCATGTCCTTCCACGTTGTGTTGGGTACCTTCCTTCCTTTGAAATGAAAGATGTCTCTTATTAAAATGTAAACATTGGGGGCTGGAGCAGTGGCTCAGTGGTTACAATGCTTACCTGGCATATGCGATGAAGGTTCAAATCCCAGCACCATGTACACAACGAAGTGCCAGAGCAAAGGAAGCCATATGAAAAACTAAATAAAATTGATTCTCTCTCACTGTCCCTCTCTCTTAAAAAAAAAAATGTAACCAATGTGGCCCTTGAAGATAGGAACTAAATAATTGGTGCATTAGGGTAGGACCCAGAAAAGGCAGAAAACTCTAAGTTGGGATGGGTGGGGCTAGATTTGTGCTCTTGGGCTTGGTGGCTCTGGAAAAGTCACTTCCCCTCTAATTCAAATAGGTGTTAACTATTCACTATGAGTGTGCACCATGTAGCGAGGAACAGATAAACTCTGTGCTAGTAGGGCTTGCTTTTGGGGTTATTAGTAAGTGATGTGGTAAAGAAAGAAGCAAGAGCAGAGACAATGGTGGTACTGAGGTCAAAACAAGGCTTTGGAGGAGGACATATTAGCTGTAACTCTGGACTTCTGAGCTGACGGTGAAATGTAGATAGGAGCTAGTCAAACACATAGGAGGTAGAGAAGAGTGTTCCAGGTAAAGGGACCAGCCAAGTATGGCACCTGGTGTCCAGAGAAGTCAGGGGTTTGGAAGAATGGAAAGTTAAAAATAGAAAACAAAACAAAACAAAAAATAAAATAAAATAGAAGAATGGAAAGTTCAGTGAGAGCAGCAGAACACAAGGAAGAACACCAACAGGCAGGACCTGGGGAAGGGTCAGGTGTGGATGGGAGGTTCTTTAACCTGAGGACAGTGAGAATGAGTTCAAGGATATTGGGCAGGGGAGTGGCATGTATTTGCATTTTATGCACATCACTTCCCCAGTGTCCAGGTGGATAACAGGCCTAAGACTGGAGATAGGGAGGTACAGAAATAATCTGTACATGTTCTAGTGATACTGGAAACTGGATCCTTATCCCTCATGTCCATCCTGTAACAAGGAAAAGGTTTTGAGGGAAATAAAGGAGGGAAGTTATTGCTTTGCTAGTAAAGGAGAACACACAGGGGGCTTCTGTCCTAGAGGTTGTGATTTTAACAGCCAGGGGGAACAGTGGGCTCTCACCCCCCCTCCAGTATGAGGGTTTGACTGCAAGGGTGCTTAATTATTGACCCACATCCCCAGTCCCCCTTTTTAAATTTTTAAAATTTTGAGACAAGTTCTCCTTAAATTGCTGAGGCTGGCTTTGAATTTGTGATCCTCTAGCCTCTAGCCTCAGCCTGCCCTGTAGTGTCACTGGGATTACAGGTGGGCACCATCACTCACTTTTAAAAGGGGATTCAGGGGCTGAAGTAGTGGTTCAGCAGTTCCAGTACTTGCCTGGCATGCCCCAGGACAGGGGTTCAAACTCCAGCACCATATACACAACTAAGTGCTGGAGAAATAAAGGCCAGATAAAAATGAAAAAATAAATAAAGTTGATTCTTTCTCTCTTCTCTCTTAAAAATAAGTAAATAAATAGTAAAGAATTCAAAGGCTAAATTTCAGGTGTGCCCTTTCAGGAATCTAATTTATTTGTAGCCTCTAGAGACTACTACTAAATCATAATTGATTTGTGGCTATCTCGTGAATAGAGAGAGAGAGAGAGAGAGAGGAACAGTAAGGACAGCACACCTAATGTGCCATGAGACATTTCACAATCTGGACCCATTCCAGAGTAATTCAAGCTCACAGTTGGGCCCCATGAATCCTTCAGAATACCTACTGATGAAAAATCCGTTTGGGGCAGGCCAATGTCTCAACTTGCTGGGCTCATCTCCTTCTGAAGGATAACATCCAGCTCCACGCATTAGGGGAATTTGATAGTGGGGCACATGTGTGTGCGGGGGCGACTCTTCTTCCCTGGGGATATTACCGGGGCGCCCTTGGGGGAACAACCACAGATGGGAATTTCAGATGGATGCTTTTAGAATCTTAGAAAATGTGGCTACTTGGGCCGAGTCAGGAGTCAGGCTCCCGCTTCCTTTTTCTCTCCCAAATCTAGAAATCATTAAGAAATGCCAGCAAGTTTCGGGGGCCTGGGGTCAGAAGTGGTGGAGTGGCTCAGAGGAACACTGCAGGGAGATAGGGTGACTAGGCCACGGCGGGAATACCCAGCAGGCGATTCCCGGCGCTTTACCTTGGGCGCCTTTTAGTCTAGTTTATTTTTTAAGTTACAGAGAGTCTAAAAGTTCGGTTTTCAAGTCCAGGGCTAATGTCATTCAAGAAGGATTAAAAGAGAAACGGTTACTTTTTAAAGCCACCAAACAGGTCCGCGTCTGAATCTCTTTTGTCCCCATCGGTACACCGTAACCTTTTTTTCCCGCCCAGCTCTTGCGTCACAGGTCTTCTCCCCGTGTCTTCTATACCTGGCTCCTTCTGATTGGTTTAGACGCGCCTCGAGCCTTTCCTGATTGGAAGCAGTGACTGGCAGTCCTACGTTCCTCCCGCCGCCGAGTTAGGTTGAGCTAGAGGCGCGGGGGAGAACTGGGGAAACTGGAATTTCCCGCGGAGCTGACGGCGCTTGCTCTCCCCCTACTCGTTTTAATTCCTCGCGCTCCAAAATATACGCCATGGAGAAATCTTGGTAATGA
Organism: Aplodontia rufa; assembly: GCA_004027875.1. Lineage (NCBI taxonomy): Eukaryota > Metazoa > Chordata > Mammalia > Rodentia > Aplodontiidae > Aplodontia > Aplodontia rufa. The sequence continues at coordinate 10,139 of PVKS010013422.1, read as the reverse complement.
CCCATTCCCCGTAAGCATCCCAGGAACACATCTGACCCTTGCCCTAATCCCTCCCCTCCCCGCCGTTGGGGAAGAATTCTGGGTAACCAATTTCTCTGGTTCCCCCAGAGAATTCTGGGTAACCATCCGTTTCCATCACCTTCCCTTTACCCCCGCCCTAGTTGTGGATACTGGCCACTCTAGAGAATTCTGGGTAACTATTACAGAGGGTTCTGGAAAACTGACTAGTTTTGGCCGCCTCACTGCCCACCTCCAATCCTCAATTCTAGGGAACAAGCACCTTAGACCTCGCTACTGAACTCCAACTCTCTGGCAATACCTGGTCCCATTACTTGATGATTCAGGGTTGTTTGAACCAGGCGAGTGAGCAGGTCTGAAGTAGGGGAGAAAAGGAGGTCAAAGAAAAGTTAGATAGTGGGGTGGTAAGAAGATTAAAAGGTCTAGAGGAGGGAAGTAAGGGACAACAGTTCTCCCACCTCCACCCTGCTGCCCATCTCTGTCTTACCTGCCTCATTCTCTACCTGATGGTCTCATCCCTCCTGCCCATATAACCTAGAAGACACTACATATTAGTATCTGGGTCTACCCCTGACTCAATTACCTCTTTCCCCTTGCAGGCCAGGATGTCCATTCTAGGCCCACTGGTGCTGTCCTGCTGAAGGCTGGCTCAGGCATTTACAGGGACTGTGGCAAGAAAGGGTGTGACACAGGTCTAATCAGCAGTCACCATCATGAACTTTGAGGGTCTGGACCCTGGACTGGCAGAGTATGCCCCGACTATGCATTCTGCCCTGGACCCTGTCCTGGATGCCCACCTGAACCCAAGTCTGCTACAGAATGTGGAGTTGGACCCAGAGGGAGTGGCCTTGGAAGCTCTCCCTGTGCAGGAATCAGTGCACATAATGGAAGGTGTCTACTCTGAATTGCACAGCGTGGTAGCTGAAGTGGGTGTGCCTGTGTCAGTCTCCCACTTTGACTTGCACGAAGAGATGCTGTGGGTGGGGAGTCATGGGGTAAGAATCGTATCCCCCCCCCATGAGGCCTGAAAGAATCAATTTTATTTAGTTTTTCATGTGGCTTTCCTTACTGTGACACTTTGTTGTGTACGTGGTGCTGGGGTTTGAACCCAGGTCCTTGTGCATGCCAGGAAAGCTACGTTAACTTCCCAGCCACCACTCCAGCCCCCATATGCGAGATCTTTATCTGATATTTTCCCCAAGGACATCCACTTTGCAGGGAGCCAGAACTGAGTTGAAGTGTTGAGGGTATGTAAGTCAAACCAAGAGGAGGCTGGTAGAGAAAGAACAGGATTGTCTAGGATGTAGGGATGAATTACATAGGTATTTGTTCTCAGAAGGCATCCCACTTTTGCCACAGTTTTCCCTTGTTTTATTGTGTTTATGATTCTGGGGATTGAACCGATTACTGCTGAATCACATCCCCAGCCCTATTTATTTATTTACTTAATATTATTTATTTTTTCATCTGGTTTTTGTTTTTCGTCCACTTAGTTGTGTATGTGGTGCTGGGGTTTGAACCTAGATCCTCGTGCCAGGCAAGCACTCTACTACTGAGTCACCCAGCCCTTTATTCATTTGGTTTTTGAAACAGGGTCACTAAGTTGCTGAGGCTGGCCCAGAATTTGTAATCCTCCCTAAGCTTTCCAGGTCACTGGGATTACACGTGTGCATCACTGCACCTGACATCCACAGCCCTTTTAATTTTTTTTTTTTTTTCTGTTTTGAGACAGGGTCTTGCTTAGTTGCCCAGGCTGGCCTTGAACTTGCAATCCTCCTGTCTCAGCCTCCCAAGTAGCTGGGAGTATAGGCATGTGCCACTGTATTTGGCCCATCCCAGGTTTTATTCTTCTTGTTTTAGTACTAGGGATTGAACCTAGGGTCACTTAGCCACTGAGCCACATCCCCAGCCTGGTTTTATGTTTTATTTTGAGATAGTGTCTCACTAAATTGCTGAAGCTGGCTTTGAATTTGCAGTCCTCCTGCCTTAACCTCAGTCTCTCAAGCCACTGGGATTACAGGGTTGCACCACCATGCCTGGCTCATTGCATGTTTTTTTTTTTTTTTTTAAAGAGAGAGAGGGACAGGGGGAGGGAGAGAGAAATAGAGAATCGATTTTATAAATAAATTTTTCACATTGCTTTCGTTGCTGAGACTTGGTTGTGTATGTGGTGCTGGAGTTTGAACCCATGTACTTGTGCATGCCAGGCAAGCACTGTAACCGCTGAGCCACTGCCCCAGCCCCTCATTGCATGTTTTGATTAACTGTACCCATCACTTAGTCTGTAGTCATCCAAATCAATCTTTAATGCCCTTCCTGTTTTCCATTTTTATAATTATGGAATAGTTAGTGAATGTTTCTGCATATGTTACACTGAATCATTTTGTTGTTTCTGGCTGACTTGAATCTCTGAGCAATTATCTTTAATATTTTTTACTGTCATACAATCATAAACACATAGAAAGTAACAATATTATATGCATTTGATCCTAATCCAGAATCACCCCTTTATCACTCACACCCCAATCTCTTGATTCTTCTGTATTTTCCCCCATAACATATGGAAAATTCACAATATGATTGTGAATTTTCCATAATTAAATGATTGTGTAAATATTTGGCTTCTTAGGGGGTAAAGAGTATGCTACATTGTTGATTGTTTCCCTAGATCTTTCACTATCCTCCCTCCTCCTCCCCTCCCTCCTTTGTTAATTTTTGAAAATATGTAGCATGTTGTTGATATGTTATGAAAACCAAAAGATTTTATAAGAAATAATATTGTGCCAGGTGCACTGGTGTGCACCTATATCCCAGCAGTTGGGAGACTGGGGCAGAAGGATGGCAAGTTTGAGGCCAGCCTGGGTAACTTAGTAAGACCAAATCATAAAATAAAAAGGGAGGGGGAGCTGGGTGCCATGGCACAAGCCTATAATCCCAGTGGCTCAGGAGGCTGAGGTAGGATGATTGCAAGTTCAAAGCCAGCCTCAACAACTTAGGGAGACCCTGTCTCAAAGTAAAAATAAAAAAAACAAAAAAAATTGGCTGAGGATGTGGCTCAGTGGTTAAGCAACCCTGGGTTAAATCCCTGAAACCAAAAAAATAAAAAAGTGGGGGGATGAATATACAGCTCAGTGGTAAAGGGCCCTTTAGTTCAATCTAGTGCCACAAAAAATAATATGGTGACCTTTTTTTACTTATTTATTTTTCATAGGACATGAATTGTTTTTCCATTAGATTCATTTCATTTAATAGGCAGAGTCTACTGTAGACAGAGGGAGGCTGAATAAACCATAATCCTTGACCTTATGGAGTTCACAGGACAGTGAGGAAAAAAATTTTCTGGTACTGACAATGTGAAGATACTAAGTGCTAGAAAGCATGGAGGGGAATGAGCAAGGGAAGTGACACCTGAACTGAGTCTTGAAAGATGAATAGGAATTAGGTGAAGGAGAGTTTTGACTTAGGAAAAATCAAGATAGTATACAGCATGATGAGTACAGAGTATAGGAACTATAAGCATCTAGGATTTATTGGGCTGAATGCTGGAGCTGGAGAGGTAGACGTTTATTTAACCAGCGTTTTGTTTTGCTTTTTAACAGGACAAAGAGCACAAAATTTATTACATGCTTAGAGCCTGGGGGTGTAATCAGTGGCAGAGTAAGAGTATTTTGTCGAGCATGTGCAAGGCCTTGGGTTTGATTTCCTCGCCACACAGACATACGCACACACGCACACGCACATTTACTTGTTTATATTAATGCCCAAGGTGTGGGAGTATTAGGCTCTCAACCAATTTTGTTTTTTACTCCCAGTGCTGGAGATGAAACCCAGGGTGTTGCTCATACTAGGCAAGTGCTGTATCACTGAGCTGTATCTCCAACCCTGTCAATCAGCATTTTTTGAGCCACCTACCAAGTGTCAGACCTTGCTCTAAGGTTTAGGTTTGGAATAAACAGTAACCAAAAAATGTACATCAGGAAGTGATTAGTACTCTTGAGAAAAATACAGTGGGAGAGAGGTTGAGATAATGAAGGGTGGGAAATGCTAATATTTTAGACGGTCAGAAGAGTTCTCTCTGATAAAGTCATTTAAAATTTTTTTCTTCTTGTTGCTGAGGATTGAACCCAGGTCCTCGAACATATGGGTATGTATCCCACCACTGGGGTACATCCCCAACCCCTAAAACGCACATAGGTGGAGAGCAGGATGCAGGCCAGAATGATCATTCTAGACCCTCTAGAAGGGAGGGAAGAAGCCATGCAGATATCTGGGTAAAGACTATTCTCAAGAACTTGACTTACTTTGTTAAAAGACCTTGGACTTGATCCTTCAGGTCTGAAGGATTTTTAGATCTGGAATGACAAAATCTCGTTTACGTCCTAGGTGGACTGCTGAGGTAGCAGTATAGACTCTGAAGGAAGATGGGGCAAGACTCAGATCTGTTTGCAGGCTGTTGTAGTAGTTCACACAAAATATGAAGCCCTGAAAGAAGCACTGTAAACATGGATATACAAGAAAAATGCAAAACATTTAGAAATTAAACAGAACTTGACTGCCAAATGATTTAGTCATCTAGGTAGATCATGGTACCATGGAGACTATAAAAAGAATTGAAATGGGGTACAAACAGTGAATTAAATTTAGGATGTAATGAGTTTGAGGTTCTCATGGGATATTTAAGGAAAGATGTTTAATAAGTATTTGGGTGCATAAGTCTGAAGCTTGAGGCAGTGATCTGGGCTAGGGAAGGAAATAAGGATTCTTTAGCTTTAGAAGGACAGTTAAAATCTTGAGAGTGAATGAGATTGCCTGGGAAGACAAGTAGGGTGAGAAGATGCTGGGCTTGGAATAGCCATGTTTCAAGAGTAGTCAAAGGAAGGGGTGCTAATAAGGAAAAGAATGATTGTATGAGTATGAATCAAGAGTCAGAAGAGAAATCAGGAGTGAATGACATCATAGAAGGCAGGGGAGGAATGTTTCACATACTCTGTTTTCCAGCCTGAGAATCACAGTACCCATTTCCCAGATGACTGGTAGAGATTAAGATTTGACTGGAACATAAGAAAGCCAGCTGGCCAGTGGATGATCAGACCATATCTCTGGCCTTCTGAACACATCTCTGATGAATTGAGTCATTACCTATTTAGCAGGGTCATTTGTTTTTGTTTTTGTTTTTTTTTTAGAGAGAGAGAATCAATTTTATTTAGTTTTTCATGTGACTTTTGTTGCTCCAACACTTCATTGGGTACGTGGTGCTGGGATTTGAACTTGTGTACTTGCGCATGCTAGGCAAGCGCCGTAACCATTGAGCTACCGCTCCAGCCCTAGCAGGGTCATTTGTGAGGATAAAATGAGAAGGTACCAGAGTATTTTGTAATGCATTAAGCAAACTTTATAGTGCATTAATATAAGGCAGTATTGTCATTGTTTTTATCACTAAGATTGACTGATTCCTAGCTTTATGCCTCAGTTGTTTCTAGCTAGAAAGGATGGACAAGAAAGGAGAAGAGCTGAGCAATTCTTGGTCCCTGATCTATATCTGGAATGGCCTTGCCCCTCCATTCAGAGTATGTCTATTGTCTTTGTCCCCTACAGGGTCATGCTACTTCATTTTTTGGCCCAGCCTTGGAGCGCTACTCATCCTTTCAGGTCAATGGTAGTGATGACATTCGACAGATCCAGAGCCTAGAGAATGGTATCCTTTTTCTCACCAAGAACAACCTCAAGTATATGGCCCGTGGGGGCCTCATTATATTTGATTACTTGTAAGTGGCTTTTTAGTTCTGGACTGGGAAAGGGGGAAACTTAAATTTTGGGAAGGCTAAGGAATTGGCAGCTGGGACGCCGGCCTGTTAGCCATTCTTCTCTCTCACAGGCTAGATGAGAGTGAGGATATGCATAGTCTTCTGCTGACTGACAGCAGTACTCTACTCATTGGTGGGCTTCAGAACCACATTTTGGAGATTGATCTAAACACTGTCCAGGAGACTCAAAAGGTACAAGCCTGGGTTGGACCCAAGAAAGACCCATGTAGTCATTGGGTGGAGGGGCTATGATGGACATGTGCTTGAGATGTGGATGGAATCTTTCTGTTCCTTTGACCTGTGTGTGTGTGTGGGGAAACATTCTTCTTACTGGTTTCTCCTTACTTCCCTTTCCAGTATACAGTCGAGATACCTGGAGTCACCATCATGAGGCAGACAAATCGCTTCTTCTTTTGTGGTCACACATCTGGCAAGGTGGTCAAGTTCCATATTTCTTAGTATCACAGACATTGTTTCACTAGAATATTGGGGTCTGTGTTCCCTAGTTATATTGGAGATGAGGGATGAGAGGAACAAATCCACTTCTCAACTATGTTATGCTATGAGATTATCTTGCATCCTAATGTAGGCAAAAAGGTAAACAAGTTCTTTTAGGGGTCCTTTCCAGCTCTTCGCTTCTTTTTGCCCCCACCCCTCAATACTGGGGATTGAACACAGGAAGTTTGCCAATGAGCTACATCTCTAGATTCCCATATCCCTGTCATTTTATTTATTTTTATATAAACATATATTTTAAAGATTTTTTGATAGATTGCTGAGGGTCTCGTTAGGTTCCTGAGGCTGGCCTGAAATTTGTGATCCTCCTAAATCAGCCTCCTCCAGAGTTGCTGGGATAACAGGCATGTTCCACCACATCCTGCCTGTTTCTTTGTTTTTAGTTGTTCATGTCCTAGAGCCTTAGTTCTTTGGTAGCGACCTCACAAGTTTAAGTAGGTAGCAGGGACATTTCCTGAGTTAGTGGTAACAGTTATTTCTTCTTTAGGTTTCCCTTCGAGACCTCCGTAGTTTTAAGGTGGAGCATGAATTTGATGCTTTCTCAGGGAGTCTGTCGGACTTTGATGTGCATGGCAACCTGCTGGCTGCCTGTGGCTTCTCTAGCCGCCTCACTGGCCTGGCCTGTGACCGTTTCCTCAAGGTGTATGATTTGCGCATGATGCGTGCCATCACACCACTTCAAGTACACGTGGATCCTGCCTTTTTGCGCTTCATCCCTACATATACTTCTCGTCTTGCTATCATCTCTCAGTCAGGTATGAAGGGGATATAGGATTGAGTAGGAGAGGTCAATGAACAAAGGGGAAGAAGGCACCAGAAATAATACTCTCCTAGGTTTAGGGAAAAGTAACCTTTCATCAGGGTCCCAGGTTTCACTTAGGTTTGATCAGAGTTGAGAGCTTTTATTTTCTTCTTGTATGAGCAACGCAGAAAAAGATAAAGAGGGAATAAGCAAAATAACTTGAGATTTGCTCTTTGCTGGTTAGCAAATCATCCTGTAGTTCATGGGAAAGCATCAGATGTCATTCTGACCATCATCATGAATTTGGAGTCTTATCTTGCCTTGGTATTGGGAAAACAGGATAGAAAAAGGCATAAATGGAAGTCTCCATTTTACTTTGCAGGGCTCAGTGGGCATCTTCTTCCCTCCTAGGGCAATGCCAGTTTTGTGAGCCCACAGGCCTGGCCAACCCAGCAGACATCTTTCATGTGAATCCTGTGGGACCTCTGCTAATGACATTTGATGTGTCAGCCAGCAAGCAGGCCCTGGCCTTTGGGGATTCTGAGGGCTGTGTGCACCTTTGGACTGATTCCCCAGAGCCATCCTTCAACCCCTATTCACGGGAGACTGAATTTGCTTTGCCCTGTCTGGTGGATTCACTGCCTCCTCTGGACTGGAGCCAGGACCTGCTGCCTCTTTCCCTCATCCCTGTTCCACTTACCACTGACACACTTCTCTCTGATTGGCCTGCTGCCAACTCTGCTCCAGCTCCCAGGTTGTACCTCACCTCTGGTCCAAAAGGAGGGATGGGGGAAAGGCCAAGATACCAGAATTTTCTACTAACCCTGTTGTTATTATACCACTGTCTGCCTTCAGTAATTTTCTCGTAGACCCTTGGGCACTGGGGAGTGGATGGGTGGATAACCTGACCCTTCAAGCCCTAGAATTATACTGAATTATAGGCGAGCACCACCCGTTGATGCAGAGATTCTGCGAACCATGAAGAAAGTGGGATTCATCGGCTATGCACCCAACCCCCGCACCAGGCTGCGCAATCAGGTTTGTTTAGAGAGAAGATAATTAACCTCACCCCAGCCAACTTGTGTTTTTCTTATCTTTTTTCTTTACTAGTCTTTCTTGTGTTTTTGAACAGTTGATAGGGCTTTGGGGGGCTTGCTCAATTAAAGAAACTATGTGTGATATTAGAGAGGATTCAAACAAGATGATAGGGTCCTTGTTTTTAGGAAGTTTAGTATTTGGTTGAAGGTAAGACATTAGTCATGTCAGAAATTATTATTGTTATCTTTTGGTGGTGCTGGGGATTGAACCCGGGTTCCATGTGCATGTTAGGTAAGTACTGTACCACTGAGCTACATCCCTAGCCTACGTCAGAAATTAGTTATATTCTATTTAAATTCCAAAGGAATGTTATAATCATTCAGTGCTAGAGCTGTTTAGAAAGGAAATGTTACTCTGGGGTAGAGTAGTCAAGGGTGGCATGATGAAAGCGGTGGATACTGAGTTGCAAATGTGGGATACGGATAAGTAGATGGTAATGAAGGAAAGTATTCAAGATGAAGAACATTGCTATTGAAGGTTTCAAGAGGAATAAATGCAAAAGCCTGTTGTGGGGTAATTTAGAGTATACCATTCTGGCTACAATAGCAGTTAGACTGGGAAGTAGTGAGAAATTAAAGTTAGAAAGGGCCAGGTTATGAAGCCTTGAACACCACTGTGTAGTGGAAGAAGTGAGCTGGGCATGGTGACATACCCCTGTAATCCCAGCTACTTGGGAGGCTAAGGCAGGAGTATCATAGATTTGAGGTCAGCCTCAGTAACTTAGTGAGGACCTATCTCAAAATAAAAATTTAAAAAGGGGCTAATGATATGTGGAAGCTAGAGTAAAATAAAGGAAAGCAGGAGGGAAGAATAAGATTACATAAAGAACCACCTAAAGGGGCTGGAGTGGTGGCTCAGCGGTTTCGGTGCTTGCCTGGCAAGCACAAGGACCTGGGTTCAAACCCCAGCACCACGTACACAACTGACTGTTGGAGCAGCAAAGGCCATGTGAAAAACTAAATAAAGTTGTTTCTCTCTTTAAAAAAAAAAAAAAAAAAAAAAAAAAGAACCACCTAAATACAAATTGATAAACAATGGGGCTGGAGCTGTGGCTCACTGGTATCACACTTGCCTTGCATGTGTGAGGACCTGGGTTTGAACCCCAGCACCATATACACAACTAAGTGTTAGAGCAACAAAAATCACATGAAAAACTAAATAAAGTTGATTGGCTGTTTCTCTCATTCTCCCTTTCCTTCCTTTTTGTTTTTTGTTTTTTGTTTTCAGGGCTGAGGACCGAACTCGGGGCCTTGTGCATGCTAGGCAAGCGCTCTGACACTGAGCTAAATCCCCAACCTCTACCTCTCCTTCTTTAAAAAAAACAAAACAAAACGCTGAGCTAAAAGTAAAAGAAGTTAATAGAGGAAAGAGAAGGGGAAAAGGGAAGAAAGATGGGAGAGAAAGGGGATAAAAAAGTATATTTTGTACCTCTGAGACACTAAATAGTTCCCAAGCAATTGATAAAAACTGGTAAAGTAATAAATAAATAGTCAAGTATTTTGAAGAATAACAAGGTATGATAGGAAGGGAGGAGAAGGGGAAATGTTGGAACTGAGATAAAGCAAGGTACTTTCTAAGCAGTTATAAAGTCACTGTGTATACTATAGCCATATATATAAAAAATGTTCTTCATAGGTATAATAATTAAGTCACTGTATTTGGGTTTTTTAGGAACAATATAGGACCCAGAAGAAAGGCAAGGGATCAGGGGACAGGAGGAGGGAGGTAGAGGGATGTGTGTGTGTGGGGGGGATATTGAACAATTTGTATTGCTGAATTGTGTACATTTAGGAATAAGTGAAAAAATAAATAAATAAATGGAAATCAGTAGAAAAAAGAAATCAGGGATAGGAGAAGTTGAGGGAGGGGGGAAATGCTGGGGAGGGATGTTGGGCAAATTATATTGTTATATTGTGTGCATGTACAAATATGTAACAACAAATCCTATCATTATGTACAAT